>RCUC01139972.1:0-47449 GCA_003697995.1 Taxidea taxus jeffersonii | reverse complement strand
AAGTTTTCAATAACTGATGATGCGTAAACAGACAAAATGTAGTGTGTGCACGCAGTGGAATATTATTCAGCCATAAAAAGGAAGTTATAAGGGATTACAACATTTAGTATATATTAGAAACATTAAACTCTCAAAAGATTTTGAATAAAAGAAAAAATAAGGTACTCAGTGCTACCCTATGGATGAGCCTTGAAAACATACTAAAGTGACGCAGAAGGCCACATACTCCTTTTCTGTTTTTTTGAGAGAGAGAGCATATGTGTGGGGGGCAGAGGGGGAGGGACAGGGGGAGAGGGAGACTCTTAGGCAGACATGACTCCAAGACCATGACCTGAGCTGATATCAGGAGTCTGAGGCTTAACTGACTGAGCCACCCAGGCATCCCCATATTATTCCAGTTTTAGGAAATATCCAGAATAGACAAATCCATGGAAGACAGAAAGTAGATTAATTGTTGCTTCAGGTTTGGGGGAGGAGAGATGAGAATTGACTGCTGATTGATACTGGGTTTCTTTTTGGGGTGATGAAAATGTTCAGGAATGTAGTTGGTGATGGTTGCATAAATTTGTGAATATACTGAAAACTTGAGAGTTACACATTTTGAAAGAGAAATTTTATGATATGTGAATTACATCTTATTTTTTAAATACCCCAAAGAAGCCATTAATAATTTTTATATCAATTATATGTTGACATAATTTCAGCTATATGGAGTTAAATAAAATACATTATTAAAATTAATTTCACCGGTGCTTTACTTTTTTAATATAACGTTATTTGTTGTAACATTGAATTTTACAATCATTCTGATACTGTAAGACACGTTTTTCTTCAAACATGCTCAGGTTTTTGGAATAAGACAAGTATATGATAAACAGACCTCATGTATATCCTTTCTTTTATAGTGTCCTGCAATAGACTATACTAGACATACACTTGATGGTGCTGCATGTCTTCTGAATAGCAATAAATATTTTCCTAGCAGGTAAATAAACTTTTAAACTTAGTGTTAAATTTTTTGGATTTAATTTAGAAGATTGGTGTTTTTAATTAAAACAAACTAGGTTGCTGTTACTGCATTGTATTCTTTAAAACTTTTTTTTTAATGCTATTGTATGTTTAACTAGTTCAGAATTACTCAAATTTTGAAATTTAGGGTTGTGTTAAACCAAAAGGCGCAGGACTTGGCTCCCGAAGCTCACAGGTCAGTTTAGTCAAGGGTATTCGCTGCTGCTGTGTGCCCTCCAAGGCTCTCCCTCTCATGCTTTACAGTTGGGCTACTTACACACTGACTTACTGAATCTCTGTGCTAGAGCTAGTGCCCTCTCACACTGTATGCCTAGAGAGCAGAATTTCCTAAGTTGGACTGCTTGTTTTTGAAGGATTCCTTATCTTGCCTATAGGTTTTTAAGATCTGGGATGAAGCTTCTGTATACTATATTATTAGAGAGGTTTGTTGCCTGGCCTTTATTCAGTTAAGATATCTGTTACCAGGTGGATAGATTTGGAGGTTCTTTCCCCCAAATATAGAGCTCATATAAAATATGTTAAAAATACTATTTTTTGCTTCAGTATCCTGTGTACATTTTTAAAATTTTTATATTTTTTGAGTAATCTCTATACCTGACATGGGGCTTAAACTCAGCCCTGAGATCAAAAGTAGCCCACTCTGCTGACTGAACCAGGTGCCTCTAAATTTTTTTTTTTACTTTTTTTTTTTTTTTAAGATTTTATTTATTTGATAGGTAACAAGAACAGGAACACAAGCAGGGTGAGTGGGAGAGGAAGAAGCAGGGAGCAGGGAGCCCCACGAGCAGGGAACCCGAAGCGGGGCTCGATCTCAGCATCCTGGGATCATGACCTGAGCCAAAGGCATATGCCTAATGACTGAGCCACCCAGGTGCCCCTGTACATTTTTTTAATACCAAAATTTGTAGGCATTTTTTATTAAAAAGCCAAGTTGTATAGAATAAAATAATTCCCGTTAGTGGTTTTAATCATCTTTAGTGGACAAAGTGTTAAGTTTTAGTAAATTTTGATTTGTCAGGGATTTAATTGCATTGAACTTTAAAGTTTCAAAAGTTATAATACTGAATTTCTTAGGCACCGTGTTTAAGTAGATACAGCACTGGCCTAGGAGTAAAGAACAGGGGTCCTAGTCCTAGTCTTGACACCTACTAGTACTGTGACCTTGTACTGGTCACTTTTTTCCCCTAGGTCTAAATTTCCACACTTGTGAATTGAGAAGATTAGACTGTTTTTCATAAGATCTGTCCAGCTCTATGACTCTGATTTCTTTCCTGTTTCTAGGGTTAGCATAAAGGAATCATCTGTAGCAAAACTAGGATCAGTATGCCGTAGGATTTACAGAATATTTTCACATGCTTATTTTCACCATCGGCAGATATTTGATGAATATGAAGTAAGTATATTTTGCTAATTATCCTGATGCATTCTTAGCAGAATGATAATGGTATGTGTTGATGTTATGTCTAGTTTTTTTGGTTCTGAATAGTAAGCTAAAATTACTTTTTTTCCTTTCTCTCTACAGAACGAAACATTTTTGTGTCATCGGTTTACTAAATTTGTGATGAAATATAATTTGATGTCCAAGGATAACCTGATTGTACCAATTTTAGAAGAGGAAGTTCAGAATTCAGTTTCTGGGGAAAGTGAAGCATGAAGGGAATCATATAGAAAAAAATGTACTGATCACATAATTAACAATAATTATGTACTGTATATATATCATTTTAGACACATCAATCATGTATCCATATTATAGCTTTTTTGTTTAGTATAGGTTTTTGTATGCTGAGTGTTGCCTTTTAAAATGGGAAATACTTTTTAAGTTATTCATGAGCTGTATATTCACCAGTGTGGCACTCATGTTTTTAAATAAGATTAGTATTATCTGTTTATAATGCCTGTTAATAAAAGAATTTACAGTTTGGTAAAATTGCTGCTAAACAATCATTGGATCACAATCCTCATCAAATAAACCCATCTATAAAAAGATGAGTGAGCTTGAGGTTTCGCACAAGCCATTTACTAAAGAAATAGTCAAGTTTTCCTTTGGTTTTATCCCTAGTTTAGAGATTCTAGAAAATTCTGTAGTATATAGTTCAGTCTTAACTGTTAACTTTTCAGAAATGAGATGAAAATGTTTTAAAATAGTTTATAGTTTTTGATACACATGATTATGTGTATAATCCAAATTATAAATGCAAATGAAGTATTAGTAATACTTAAATAATCTTACTGTGCTACTAAAATATATTCTAGACCAGCATACTTGGAAAGGATTTACCTTTTTGCAACAGTGGACTGTTAAATACAAGATGATGATAATGATAAGGCATG
The DNA here is from genome assembly GCA_003697995.1 of Taxidea taxus jeffersonii. Taxonomy (NCBI): domain Eukaryota; kingdom Metazoa; phylum Chordata; class Mammalia; order Carnivora; family Mustelidae; genus Taxidea; species Taxidea taxus. Next base: position 44,086 of record RCUC01139972.1, on the reverse strand, counting down.
TAAATGACGTTCCCACTGGAAACCTGCCCTGTCCTTCCGTTCTCATTTCTTTTAACTCCCTATCCAAACTACAGTAGCTGAGAAGCTTTTCACCAGACTGTGAGTTAATGTGGCTTATACCTATTTATATTTGTACTAATTGCTTACAGATTATACCTCATATTAGCAATTACATTACACTACAGGAAAAATGTATTGGCATAGGCTCTTGCTTATCTTTGTTTTGCGAAATTGTTCTAATTACTTGGAAAACAGTCTTTAAAATAGTTTGATTCTTCCTGTTAGTAGTATTAATCCTTTCATCTAAGCATCTAAGTAACATTTAAATAGAATTGAAAAATATTGTAGTATTTATTTTACATCCCTTCCCCACAAAGTTTATGTTTGCATTATATGCATTTGTGAGTTTTTTTGGCAATAATTCACAGTTTCCAAGGTGTTGATGGTGATACATTTTTTGGACTTTGTTATGATTCAGTGTCTTAAAGATTCAACTGCAGATTTTATAACCTTTTAATCTACTGAATGCAATTTTCAGCAACTGGAGGTCTTATTGTTAAACTGGTTTTAATGAGGCACTAAGATAGGGTAAAAAATATATACATATAGTGAAGAAAATATTTAAATCCATTTCTTGAACAGAGTTAACAAATAGGAACTTCTTTTTCATTTAAAAGGGTTATTTTGAAGTGAAGATGAAAATATATTCATCTGGATTTTTTTTCAAGTTTGAGGAAATAATTTATACCATATTATACAGCAAGGATGTATAGCAGAAATGTTGGAAGTAGTAGCAAATTGAGAGTGTGTGTATATATATTTATGCCATTCTAAGCCTTCCAGCGTATTTGGCCTTGAACAATGCTATCCCAGCAGCCAGTCATTACTTTACTGTAACCCACAAGTATCTTTTTAAGTTTTATGTTCATAGTGAAAGGAATGTTGACTTTGAAATTATGCATTTATATTAATGTTACTATAAACCAATGGGAATAGAAATTTTTACGCAAACTTGGTAAATATTGGGAGACTAAATTACTAAGTTAATAAATTATATATAGCAATGTAGCTGTTCTCTATAGATGGAGTCTCATAATGGATTTCTGTTGTTTGCTTATTTTCTTAGTGAACATTTAAACTAAGGCAGTGGATGGGATTGGTGATCTGGCTAAGTATTTTGAAACACATTCTGAATAATATGACTTGGTGTTAATGGGGGAAATAAAATATGATGTTTTTTTTTCTTACTCATTCCATTTTCCCTATACTGTGTTTGGAACTGATCATAAAAACAAAAACAAACCCAAAAAGAAACATCAGTTTGTAGACTTGCTTTTGTATTCATACTGACATCTCATTCATATTCGTTTTATTATGAAATTGATTCACTGTATTAGGTAAGACCTAAATGAAAGTTACTATTTTTCTTTAATACTGTGTACAGAATTTGAAAATACACCTGTATGGTACCTAAGTGGTATTTTACAAAATTAGCCTAGCAAAGGAATTATACAATAAATCTTCTAAGAAGAGGGGTATAGAAAACTCAATTTTGGGCAATAAAGAAGTTAGATTGCACTTTTGTTTTGATTATCCAACATAGATCTGAAAGTTAAAACTTTTTTTCCCTAAATTATTTTGATCCTATAGTCAACTCATTATTTCCTCTATCATATCTGGAAAAGTAACTTTTAATAATTTATGTTTCTGTAAGTATCATTCTTTTGTGTGTCTATATTTCTGATTTTCTCTGTAAATTTGGGTTTCTCAAACAGTTTCTCAGTGAAATTCTTAATGAGTTCATGCTTTTTTTTTTTTTTAAAGATTTTATTTATTTATTTGTTAGAGAGAGAGCGAGCACAGGCAGAGTGGCAGGCAGAGGCAGAGGGAGAAGCAGGCTCCCTGCCAAGCAAGGAGCCCGATGTGGGACTCGATCCCAGGACGCTGGGATCATGACCTGAGCCGAAGGCAGCCGCTTAACCGACTGAGCCACCCACGCATCCTGAGTTCATGCTTTTTAATATCAGAATTATCAGAATCAAATTAGAAATCCATGATTACATTGTTAGCAAGGACCATGTTATGGTTTTAAACATATTTACTAACTGGTGTGAAATTCATTGTAATAGAACTAAATTGTTTTTTCCCTAGGTCTTTTGCCCTTCTGTCTGTGTGATGACAACTTTTTGCTTGAAGGTTTCCTATAGTTTTATTTGCACAGTTAAATTCTAGCTACATTTTATTTATATACCTTGGTTGTTTTTTTTTTTTTAAGATTTTATTTATTTGAGAGAATGAGAGTATAAGCAGGGAGGAGGGGCAGAGAGGGAGAAGCTGACTCACCACTGAGCAGGGAAGCCGGATATGGGCTGGATCCCAAAACCCTGAGATCATGACCTGAACTGAAGGCAGACTTAAATTTAAGGCAGAGGCTTAACTGACTGAGCTACCCAGGCACCCCTTCATATAATTTTTTGAATACTTGTTGAATGTGGTTAAAAGGTTTCTGGGTGTTTTTCCATGCTATGCAAATGTTTTAGTAAAAGTAGTTGATACTCATTTCTTGAATGCAGCTAATTGTTAACTGAGCAGCTATTACAGATGACTTGTACAACACATTTAGCAGCGTATTTGCGATGGTCTAAAGATCCAAATGTGCTTTTTGAAAAACACATTTTTAGTGTAGTGTACATAGTAATGTCAGATAACTACCAAGTGAATCCACTAGAGGGTTAATTATTCCTCCAAAAATTTTAACTAGGAGTCTCACTCTTAATATTTGGGGATACCTGGGTATTTTATTTTATTTTATGTGGTCTGGTAATTAATTACATTGCTTCACTTGTTTGATTTCTCTATTTACATTTATTTTTATAGTACTAAGAGCTGTATATCAGATGTGAGAACCTAATGTAGTTAAGCAGACTACTAAATTTTGATAATAACCTAAATTTCCAAAGGATAAATACAGCTAATATTTTGAGTTTACATTCATGAAGGAAGCATGTCAATTAAATGTCTATATTGATTCTAGGATTAATTATAGCATCAACATTCAAAATTAGCTATTCATTTATTAAAATGAAGTTAGCATTTTATCCTATTCTGTATTGCTGCTATAAACCTTCATAAAAGCAATTTATCATTCTGTAAACAGTGGGAGTGCCTGGGCTGGCTCAGTCAGTAGAGCATGCAATTCTTGATCTTGGGGTTGTAAGTTTGAGCCCCACATTTGGTGTAGAGACGAGTTAAAAATCTTAAAATTCCATTAGTAGTGTATTTACCACTTTATTTTGGGTGGATCTCATGAGGGCTGTCTATATCTTGTACAAAACTAGAAATTCTTATAACTTAAAAGTCATAGTTAATGGATTTGTAGGATTTTCACTCCCATTTGCGACAGTCAAAGGAATATTCTTACACAGTATGCTTTCTGTGAAAATTTTCTGCATATCTATATTTGCTGACTTTAATATTTTTGATTTTCCTTAGTGTCAGTGCCTAGAAGGAAATGTTATTTTTTAATTTTTTAAAAATTTTATTTATTTATTTGATAAAAGACACAGGGAAAGAGGGAACACAAGCAGGGGAATGGGAGAGGGAGAAGCAGGCTTCCCGCTGAGCAGGGAGCCCCGTCCCGGGCTCCATCCCAGGACCAGGGACCATGACTAGAGCAGAAGGCAGACGCTTAATGACTGAGCCACCCAGGCACCCTAGGAAATGTTATTTTTTAAAAAATGCCTTATACATTGTTTTTAAAGCAATAGGTTAAATCAAGTAGGAACAATACAATTGTGTCCTTGTATTTTTCCTCTGTCTCCCTTAGAGATAGACCAAGGGGAGTCAAAGGAACAACAAAATTCCTGAGATAAGGAAATGGTGGAGATATGGTCATTACAAATGAGATACCCATTTTATCCGATTTGGGTAATTTAATAGAACTCTTTTTTTATTTTTGTGGGAAATTTGTACTTAACTGCCCCCAAAAATGTCATGGTGTTTTTGTGGGTTTTTTTAAAAAGATTTTATTTGAGAGCATGCATGTAGGTGCAAAGTGGGGAGGGAGGAAGCAGAGGGGGAAGGAGGGGCTTTCGGCTCAGGTCATAACCTCCAGGTGTTGGTCTCGAGGTCCCAGCTTGGTGGGGGGTCTGCTTCTCCCTCTCTGAATGCCTCTCCCCCTGCTTGTGCTCTCTGTCTCTCTCTCAAATGAAGAATCCCAAGCAGACTGCGCTGAGCCCAACCTGGGGCTTAATCTCGAACCTGAGCCAAAACCAAGAGTTGGATGCTTAGCCGACTGAGCCACCCATGTATCCCTGTCATTGTTTCTTTAAAACCAGGTGTATATAGGAAAAATTATGATTTCCTTGATTTTGGTAATATTTAAACCACTTTAAAAAATACTTGGTGCTTCTGGGTTTTTAAATGGTTTTTTTTTTTTTTTTAAGTGAGCTGGAGGAAAGGGCAGAGGGAGAGGGACAAGCAGGCTCTTTGATGAGAAGGGACCACTCCCCACCCCCCTACCCCACCCCCCACCCCCTGCCAATGCAGGACTCTATACCAGGACCCTGGCATCATGACCTGAGCCGAAGGCAGAGGCTTTAACCCACTGAGCCACCAGGTGCCCCTACACTCTTAATTTTTAATCTTTTAGTGGTACTTCTTGTTTCTTGTATGTAACGTTACCTACTTCTTTATGCCTTCCAGTCACATGCTTCAAGTCTCTGAAAATGTTGACCCTGAGACCATTTCCTGCGGGTTACCATTTACCACAACAACCTCTTTGTACTGATCCATTAATAGCTAAGTTTTTTTTTTTTTTTTTAAAGATTTTATTTATTTATTTGACAGAGATCACAAGTAGGCAGAAAGGCAGGCAGAGAAAGAGGAGGAAGCAGGCTCCCTGCGGAGCAGACTGAGCCCGATGCGGGGCTCGATCCCAGGACCCTGAGATCATGACCTGAGCCGAAGGCAGAGGCTTAACCCACTGAGCCACCCAGGTGCCCCAATAGCTAAGTTTTTGATACATAAAACAATTCTGTGATTCAGAGACCTTGCTTACCAGTTTGTGAAAGAGTAGGAGAGTTGCAAAACAGTGGGCTGGAAGAATATTTTCCAAATCTCTCTGTACATCAGAAAGGAAGAGTTTAAAACTATAGGTTGTTGGGTTCTGCTTTCGGAAACTGATTTGATTGGAATGGGAGGGTCAGGACATCAGTTTTAGAAGCTTCCTGGGAGGGCGCCTGGGTGGCTCAGTTGGTTGACTATATTCAACTCAGGTCATGATCCCAGGATCCTGGGATTGAGCCCCACATCGGACTTGTGGGGAGCCTGCTTCTCACCCCTGCCTGCCTCCCCCTGCTTGTGCTCTCTCTCTGACAAATAAAATCTAAAAAACTAAAAGCTTTAGGAGTCCCTCTGATCTATCATCAGGAGATGAGGTAAAAGTCTCCAAAACAAGAAGTAGTAATTGTAGCTATTGTTTCCTTAAGGGGAGATAAATCTGGTGATATCAAAAACATTCACTTCTAGGGTAAGTTCCTAGGGGAAAGAGTGAGCTTGGGGCATAACCATCTGCTTTTCCCAGGGTTGCAGAGGATAATGAAAGCTACATAGAGCAAAAAAGAGGAAGAGGATAGCCCCTGACCTTCTGCCCCTCACCAGATTGTTGTTAGAATTGTCGTTACCTTGTTTCGTCTTTAAAAAAAAAAAAAAAAAGTGACAGACTTTCAGACATGTTGAATCTTAATAGTTTGATGGATTTCAAAAGCCTTTTTTTTTTTTTTTTTTTCTATTTATGTGAAAGCACAAGCACGTGGAGTGACAGGCAGAATGAGAAGTAGACTCCCAGAACGGGGTGGATCCCAGGACCCTGGGATCATGACCTAAGCAGAAGGCAGCTTCTTAAAGATTATTTATTTATTTGTCAGAGAGCGGGAGCGAGCACAGGCAGACAGAGAGGCAGGCAGAGGCAGAGGGAGAAGCAGGCTCCCTGCTGAGCAAGGAGCCTGATGTGGGACTCGATTCTGGACCCTGGGATCATGACCTGAGCCGAAGGCAGCCGCTTAACCAACTGAGCCACCCAGGCATCCCAGAAGGCAGCTTCTTAACTGACTGAGCAACTTAGGCGCCACTAAAGTCTTGTTTTATGAGATTGATACTATATGAGAATCTTTAACCATGACTTTGGGGAGAATAACCCTCTTGTATTTTGGGTTGATTTGATTGAGGGAAATCAGGTAAAATGTTTATTTATTTATTTGATAGAGAACAAGCAGGGGGAGTGGGAGAGGGAGAAGCAGGTTCCCGATCATGCAGGGAGCCTGACATGGGGCTCGATCCCCAGACCCAGGATCATGACCCAAGCTGAAGGCAGATGCTTAACTGACTAAGCCAGCCAGGTACCCCTAAAAAAATTTTTTTGAAGATTTTATCCATTTATTTTAGAAAGAGCAGGAGGAAGGGGCAGAGTGAAAGGGAGGATGAGTCCCAAGCAGACTCTGAGTGCAGAGCCTGACCTGGGGCTCAATCCCAGAACCCTGGGATCACGACCTGATCCAAAAGCAATAGTTCACTACAAGTGACTGTGCCCAGGCACCCCAGAATTCAAGTAAATTTTAACAGGTCTGTAATGTTTTGGTTGCTTACTGCTGCCACTGCAGAATTTTTAGGTGCATCTCAGGTAGATAAGCGGTAGGGATAGGGGAAATTGCTATTTAGTTATTCCTTTTTTTTTTTTTTAAGATTTTTATTTATTTATTTGTCAGAGAGAGTGAGCACAGGCAGACAGAGTGGCAGGCAGAGGGAGAAGCAGGCTCCCTGCCGAGCAAGAAGCCCGATGCGGGACTCGATCCCAGGACGCTGGGATCATGACCTGAGCCAAAGGCAGCTGCTTAACCAACTGAGCCACCCAGGCGTCCCCACTATTTAGTTATTCTTTTTGTAAGGAGTGTGCCCCATACCAGCTGGTCTGGAATCTTTAGGACATTTAGGGCTATCAGGCTTGTGCAGTCTTGTATAGCACTTTCTAGACTGGGAAACATATTTTTCTGTTTGGGAGCAACATGGACATTGAATCCATATCACCACTTTTGGATCACTTGGGTTTGCTTAGTTTTAAAAACTGAATCTAAAGTAAGAGCTCTTCTTAGCACAACTTAGAGGGCTCTGTTATGCTGCCATTAGTAAATCCCAAGGAAAAAGATAAACATTTAGAGCTAGAATCTTAGGAATTGGTGAGTTGAGCCTCCCTTGTCCTCTTGTTTTACAGATTTAAAAACAAAAAAACTCAACAACAAGCCAAGGCCACAGAAATTAAATGTTGATCCAGAATTTCCACAGATAGATAGTGCAGAGCTGGGGCCTCAAATCTCTGAACAGTGTGGCAGTTAATGTAGAAAAGATGAAGAAAGGAGAAATGTTCATCTGATGGGGCCTAGGAAACTAGCATCACTTCCCATGTGATTTCTCAGTAGTACCAGTACTGTAAAGATGCACCATCAGGTAATCTCCATTTTTTTTTTTTTTAAGACTGATGACTTCTATTTTATTATTTTCAAATTTAAATTCAATTAATATATAATGTATTACTGATTTCAGAGGTAAAGTTCTGTGATTCATTGTCTTATATAATACACAGAGCTTATTACATCATATGCTTTCCTCAGTGGCCGTCACCCTGCTACCCCATCCCTCCACCACCTCCCCTCCAGCAGCCCTCAGTTTGTTTCCTATGATGGAAGTTTCTTATGGTTCGTCTCCCTCTCTGATTTCCTCTTATTTTTTCTTCTCTTCCCCTATGATCCTTTGTTTTGTTTTTTAAATTCCACGCATGAGTGAGATCATATGATAACTGTCTTTCTCTGATTAACTTATTTCACTTAGCATAATATCCTCTAGCTTCATCTACATCATTGCAAATGGGAAGATTTCATTTTTTGGTGGCTGAATACTATTTCATTATATATATATAACACATCTTCTTTATCCATTCATCAGTCAGTGGACATCTGGGCTCTTTCCACAGTTTGGCTATTGTGGACATTGGTGCTATAAACATTGGGGTGGAGGTGCCCCTTCAGATCACTACATTTGTATCTTGAGGTAAATACTTAGTAGTGCAATTGCTGGGTCATAGGGTAACTATTTTCAACCTTTTGAGGAACCTCCATACTATTTTCCAGGGGCGCTACACCAGCTTGCTTTCCCGCTAACAGCATAAAGGGGTTCCCCTTTCTCGGCATCCTCACCAATATCTTTTATTTTCAGAGTTGTTAATTTTAGCCATTCTGACTGGCATGAGGTGGTATCTTATTGTGGTTTTGATTTGCATTTTTTTCTGTTGGCCATTTGGGTATCTTCTTTGGAGAAATGTCTATTCATGTCTTCTACCCATTTCTTGACTGGATTATTCTTTGGGTTTTGGGTTTGAGTTTTGAGTTCTTTATAGATTTTGGGTACTATACATTTATCTGTTATGTCATTTGCAAATATCTCCTCCCATTCTGTTGGTTGCCCTTTGATTTTGTCGACTATTTCCTTTGCTGTGCAAAAAGCTTTTTATCTTGAGGAGGTACCAGTAGTTCGTTTTTCCCTTTGTTTCCCTTGCCTTTGGAGACATGTCCAGCAAGACATTGCTGTGGTTGAGGTCACAGACGTTGTTGCCTGTGTTCTCCTCTCGGATTTTGATGGATTTCTGTCTTACATTTAGGTCTTTCATCCATTTTGAGCCTATTTTTGTGTATGGTATAAGAGGGTGGTCCAGTTTCATTCTTCTGCATGTGGCTGGCCAATTTTTCCAACAGCATTTCTTGAAGAGACGGTCTTTTTTCCATTGGATATTTTTTCCTGCTTTGTCGAAGATTAGTTGATCATAGGGTGGAGGGTCCATTTCCGGCTTCTCTGTTCTGTTCCATTGATCTATTTGTCTGTTTTAGTGCCAGTGCCATATGGTCTTGATGATGACAGCTTTGTATGTGAAGTCATACAATCATACAAAATGCCTTTGAAGTCAGGCATTGTGATGTCACCAGCTTTGGTTTTCTTTTTCAACATTTCCATGGCTATTTGGGGTATTTTCTGGTTCCATACAAATTTTTAGGATTGTTTATTCCAGTTCTGTGAAAAAAGGTGATGGTATTTTGATAGGGATTTCGCTGACTGTGTAGATTGCTTTAGGTAGCATAGACATTTTAACACTAAGTGTTCTTCCAATCTGTTAGCATAGAACATTTTCCCAATTTTTTGTGTCTTCCTCAATTTCTTTCATGAGTGTTCTATAGTTTTCTGAGTGTAGATCCTTTGCCTCTTTGGTTAGGTTTATTCCTAGGTATCTTACGGTTTTGGGTGTAGTTGTAAATGGGATTGACTCCTTAATTTCTCTTTCTTTCTGTCTCACTGTTAGTGTATAGAAATGCAACAGATTTCTGTGCATTGATTTTATATCCTGCCACTTTGCTGAATTCCTGTATGAGCTGTAGCAATTTGGGGGTGGAGTGTTTTGGATTTTGTACATAGAGTGTCATGTCATCTCTGAAGAGTGAGAGTTTGACTTCTTTGCTGATTCAGATACCCTTTATTTCTTTTTGTTGTCTGATTGCTGAGGCCAGGACTTCTAATACTATGTTGAACAACAGTGGTGATGGTGGACATCCCTATTGTGTTCCTGACCTTAGGGGAAAAGCTCTCAGTTCTTTCCCATTGAGAATGATATTCACTGTGGAGTTTTCATAGATGGTTTTTATCATATTGAGGTATGTGCCCTCTATCCCTACACTGTGCAGGGTTTTAATCAAGAAAGAATGCTGTACTTGGTCAAATGCTTTTTCTGCATCTATTGAGATGATCATATGGTTCTTGTCCTTTCTCTTTTAAATGTAGTGTATCACATTTTTAAAGATTTTTTATTTATTTGACAGAGATCACACAAGTAGGCAGAGAGGCAGGCAGAGAGGGGAGGGGAGAAGCAGGCTCCCTGCCGAGCAGAGAGCTGGATGCGGGACTCGATCCCAGGACCCTGGGATCGTGACCCGAGCCGAAGGCAGCGGCTTAACCCACTGAGCCACCCAGGTGTCCCCTCATTTTTAAAGAAGATTTTATTTATTTATTTGACAGAGAGAGACACAGTAACACAAGCAGGGGAAGTGGGAGAGGGAGAAGCAGGCTTCCCGCTGAGCAGGGAGCCCGGTGTGGGGCTCCATCCCAGTACCATGGGATCATGTCCTGAGCCGAAGGCAGATGCTTAACAGTTGAGTCACCCAGGTGCCCCTGTAGGATATCACATTGATTCATTTGTGGATGTTGAACCACCCTTGCCACCCAGGAATAAATCCCACTTGGGCGTGGTGAATAGTCTTTTTAATGTACTATTAGATCCTATTGGCAAGTATCTTGGTGAGAATTTTTGCATCCATGTTCATCAGGGATATTGGTCTGTAATTCTCCTTTTTGGTGGGGTCTTTGTCCAGTTTAGGGATCAAGGTCATGCTGGCCTCAGGAAGAGTTGGGAAGTCTTCCTTCCATTTACATTTTGAAACCGCTTCAGAAGAATAGGTATCAGTTCTTTAAATGTTTGGTAGAATTCCCCTGGGAAGCCATCTGGCCCTGGGCTCTTGTTTTTTAGGAGATTTTTGATGATTGCTTCAATTTCCTTGCTGGTTATGTGTCTGTTCAGGTTTTTTATGTCTTCCTGTTACAGTTTTGATAGTATATAGGTCTCTAGGAATGCATCCATTTCTTCTAGGTTGCCTTATTTGTTGGCATATAGTTGCTCATCATATGTTTTCATAATTGTATTTCTTCAGTGTTGGTTGTGATCTCTCCTCTTTCATTTATGATTTTATTCATGTGGGTCCTTCCTCTTTTCTTTTTGATAAGTCTGGCCAAAGGTTTATCAATCTTATTAATTCTTTCAAAGAATAAGCTCCTAGTTTCCTTGATCTGTTGTACTGTTCTTTTGGTTTCTATTTCATTGATTTCTGCTCTAATCTTTTTATTATTTCTCTTCTGTGGGTTTAGGCTTTATTTGATGTTCTTTCTCCAGCTCCTTTAGGTGTAAGGTTAGGTTGTGTTTTTGAGACCTTTCTTGTTTCTTGTCAAGGGTTTTACTGATACATACTTGCCTCTTAGGACCACTTTAGTTGTATTCCCAAAGATTTTGAACAGTTGTATTTTCATTTTCATTTGTTTCCATGAACATTTTAGATTCTTCGGTTGACCCATTCATTCTTTAGAAGGATACTCTTTAGCCTCCATATATTTGAGTTCTTTCCAAATTTCTTGTTGTGATTGAGTTCTGGTTTTAAAGCATTGTGGTCCAAAAAATGTAAGGAATAATCCCAGCCTTTTGGTACTGGTTGAGACCTGATTTGTGACCCAGTATGTGATCTGTTCCATGTGCACTTTAGAAGAAAGGGTATTCTGTTGCTTTAGGATGGAATATTCTGAATATATCTGTTGTCCATCTGGACCAGTGTGTCATTTAAAACCTTTATTTCCAGAGTGCCTAAGTGGCTCAGTGGGTTAAGCCTCTGCTTTAGGTTCAGGTCATGATCCCAGGGTCCTGGGATCAAGCCCTGCATCGGGCTCTCTGCTCAGCAGGGAACCTGCTTCCCTCCCCCTCTCTGCCTGCCTCTAGCCTATTTGTGATCTCTGTCTGTCAAATAAATAAATAAAATCTTTTTAAAAAAAGAATGTAACTGTAAAATAGGAAATTAAAAGAAAATCAAAACAAAACAAAAGAAAAACAAAAAAGGGATATAAACAAATAGGTGAACTGAATGGAGCAATATACTCTTTCCTGAGTGTATTTTGGTCAGTTTGTTAGAAGAAACTACATCTCAAAATCATAAAAAAAGAAAAACTTATATATACAAAGATAAAATAAATACATTGAAAGGATATATAACTATAAAGATGAAAATTAAAGAGGATTTTGAAAAAGAATTGATAAAATAATAAATTGGTTGAAAAAGGAAAGAAAAAATAAAAAAAAATTAACTTTGAAAGACGAAAGACTCATGGGGGAAGCCATGAATTCTATGTGCTGTATTCCTGTAGCTGAAGTTTTGCAGTTCTCATTGATCAGTAAACTTGGTGTTGGCTGGATGTTCTTGATGATCTTCTGGGGGATAGGCCTGTTGTGTTGACCCTCAAGTGAATTTCCCTGGGCGATATTGCACCGCCCTTGCCAGGAGCCAGGCTCAGTAATCTGCTTGGGTTTGCTTTTAGTAGTTTTTGTTCCCTGAAAGCTTTCCGTACAGCTTTGGAGGACAAGAATGAAAATGGCAGCCTCCCAAACTTGGGCTGGAGGACCCAAGAGCACACCCCCCTCCTTCAGTGCACCCTCAGAGAAAAGCAGTCGATCACTCCTGTCTCCTTGGTCTCTGGCCACACTCCGAGCTCACCTTGCTTGTGACCGAGAGTCTCTATCTCTGGAGATGCCCCGTGTGGAGTCTCCAAACCCAGTCGATTCCTACAGTGTGCTCCCGCACCACTCCTCCCAGTGGAGGAAGTTGGGAGGGTCTCCCTGGATTTGCCACTTATGGGAACCCTGCTTGAACGTAGTGGCCCGACTGTGCCTCAGATCACAGTTTATGGCAGCCCCAGCTGAGAGCCCACTCTTCCATTCGGTCCTTGCAGCCGGCTTCCCTGCTCCAATACCTGGGATTTCTGCCACACTCAGGCACCCCCGATCCTTCTGTGACCCCAAGTCCTGAGATCCCACTGTCCCAGTGAGGGCTTCACCGCTGCTTAGCCACTGGAGTGATGTCTTTCAGTGGAGCGGACTTCTAAAAGTTCTGATTTTGTGCCCTGCTGCTCTCTCACTTGCCGGGAGCCGGCTGACAGAGGCTCCCTCCCCCGCCGTGGTCTGTCTTCCCAAATATCACCTCAGATTCACTTCTCTGCGTGTCTACCTTCAAGAAGGTGAGGGCTTTTCTATTTAAGAGTTGCAGCTATTCTTTACTTAGATCTATAGTTGAGTTTACAGGGGTTCAGAATGATTTGATAGCTATCTAGCTGAATTCCTGGGACCAGACAAAGCTAAGGTCTCCTACTCCTCCGCTCTCTTGGACTCCTGCCTGGTAATCTCCATTCTTAAAACACTGAAGTTAAATTGTATTTTAGATAAGACTCTCTAGTTGGGCAGCAAAGTGCTTCTTGGAGCCAGAGCTTAACAAGGCAGTCATTTTCTTAAGTTTCTGGGAGCAGGTTAGAGGTGGGGAGTTGTGTGAAATCTTTTCATCTAATAGAGTATTTGGTACATTAGATGTAGTACACTAAATAGTAGGGATGTTTGGGAACTTCCAAAACTCCTGATTTATTTCTAGGGCATATCTTAATCACTACTGTGATTTTGGCTGATTATAAACAGCCCCTTCTGCTGCTTACAATTCTAAATTAAAAATAGGTCAGTCATCAACTGGCTAAAATCCCATTTGCCTCCAGCTTTCATTAGCTAATTTATAAGTATGCCAAAAGCTTCACAATGTACCCATTCTTCCCCAGGGCTTCCTATAAAGCAAGCACTAACCTGATGGATCTCTCAAGTAGGACCCAGATGTGCTGCTTTCAGTCAGACTTGCTCATTGCAGGCATTGTCACTCGGCTATAGGCTTCTCTGTTTATGTATCAAGTGACTTAATATCAAACATGGAATTTCAAATCCTCAGTTTTCAAAAATTCAATCTATTATAATCTAGGTCTAGTTGAGTGAATAAATTGAGATATTGTAAGCTATTAACGCAGAGGACATAATTCATGAATGGTTTTCCTTTAAAAAAGGCTGTTTTCTGATGAAAATACATTTGTTTCTGTCCAGTTAGGTAAATGGATGAAACATTTTCAGAACTGTATTTATGATTTTGAAAGCAAATTATAAAATAAGCTCTAGATAACAGCTATGTAAACACCACTGTTTCTGGACACCAGAAACAAGATTGCTTGAGAAGAAAGAAACAGTGATGTCTTTGACCTCCAAAGCAGAGGAATAAGTTATGGAAAAATGCATCTTTAAAGATTTTATTTATTTATTTGTCAGGGAGGGAGAGAGAGCGAACGAGCACAGGCAGACAGAGTGGCAGGCAAAGGGAGAGGGAGAAGCAGGCTCCCTGCCGAGCAAGGAGCCCGATGTGGGACTTGATCCCAGGACGCCGGGATCATGACCTGAGCCGAAGGCAGCTGCTTAACCAACTGAGCCACCCAGGCGTCCCGAAAAATGCATCTTTAACTATAGATTTACAATTTCTCCCTAAGTAAGTTCAGAAAATCTTACAATATATAGTTTTTCAATTCCACATTCTAGTGTTACTTGTGAAAATTACCTTTAAAAAGTTAAAAAAAAATTCACCGAGTAACATAGCAATTTTGTGTTATAATACAATTTCCCCCTTATCTGTGGTTTCGTTTTCTGTAGTTTGAGCTCCTCGTAGTCAACTGCGGTCTGGAAGCAGATGATCCGCCTCCTGCCGTGTCTTCAGAAGGTCAGTAGTAGTATCCTAATGCTGCATCACAGGGCCTATGCCAGTCGCCTCACTCATCTCCTCATGTAGATATTTTGTCATATCACATCATCACAAGCAGGCTGATTACAGTGCAAGAGGAGACCTCATTCACATAACTTTCATTACAGTGTATTGTTGTCTTTGTTTTATTTATTGTTGTTCATCTCTTGCTGTGCCTAATAAGTTAAACTTTATCATAGGTATATATGTATAGGAAAAAAACAATATGCTCTGTAGGGTTCAGTACTCTCCATGATTTCACGCATCCACTGGGGGTGTTGGAAGATATGCCGTGCAGATAAGGGAGGACTACTATAATGGCTTATGTTACTGTCCTATCATGTCTAGTTGAAGAGATTAGGTCTTGGTAACAACCTCTGTTAAAATATCCTTTTTGCTCATTCACATTAAAAGGGAGTTTTTTCTAAGTTTTATTCATACCCTATCCACTTATCAATCAGTTTTCTTTGGTGGTGTATTTATGTAGTTATTTTGAACATCTGATCATAGTTAAATGTGTTAATACAACAGGATTTAAAATAACAAGTAGCGATTTAGGGGAATTAGGAGAGGGAGTTTTCAAGCACTGCTTGGGGCAAGGGAAATATAGTATAGTATGTGGCAAAATGAGCTTGGTGGTAAGAGCACTATGGGTGGAATGAATGAGATTTGTTATTTCTGAATAAGATCTCAACTTTTAGGGCAAAAGTAGAGACTAGGTTTTTTTTGCTATAATTACCAGTTCCAGATGTAAAGCAATCACTATGAGAAGAACCCATCAGGAGAGCTCAGATTGAGCAAGAAAATAGCAAGTAGAATGTGACCATACTGACTGTCACATTTCTGGGACATTACAAGAGGCCAGTCCGTGAAATGGTTGTTAAGGGTCAGAAGGGAGAGTCTCGTTAGAAGGAGACGCTTCTCAAGGGTGTCTTTCTGGCTGTCAAGACCTTCCAAGTGAAGGCATCATTCTCATCATCTGCCACTTCTCGGACTCCACTCATTTGCAAGATCCAAGGGCTCACCAGTACCTCAGAGTTCATTATATATGCACTCAGAAATAAAAATCATTAAAGATGTGGCCTGGAAATGTACTAGTGATGGTGAATGGGAGGCCAGGTGGAGGGTGACAGGATTGGTTTTCTCTTGATGTCAATGTCCGCTAAACCTACGGGAGAAGACTGTTTCAACTTGAGAGTTCCCGATTGCGTACTCTCATCCAGTGCCTGTGACATCCTATATCTACTGCTAAAGACCCATCTGTACCCCCCAATCCCAGGTCCTGACACAGCCACCTGCTGCTTTATGTGGTCTGAGATTCTGTGTACTGAGCTGCCTAAGACCTTAAAAGTCAGACAAGTTTAAGATCTTTGTAGGTAATGGATTCCATCCTGCACAAAACCAAATATATTGAAATGTAACACCACTTCACATTAAATGTAATTTTTATATTTAAAAATATAAAGTTGAATGGTTTTTTGTAATTGATTTTAAGAATTGGGCTCTCTGTTGGCCACTCAGTTTACAATTGGCTCTGTTTTCTCACCAATAATCACACATTCTCTGAAATCCATTGGAATTGAGAAAGGCTAATCTACCTATTATTTTCAAAATGAAAGATATTTTTGTGAATATGAAAGGAACTAATGTTAACAATTTTTATATTTCATAGCTATTAAATATTTTAGTTTTGCCGTTTTCATTATTTTTACAGCCACCATATTTTTTTAACTGGTCTCAAACCTTTTTTGGGACCCCTGAAAAGTTTATAGGTCTTCATTTAGAATGATCTGCTTATAATTTTATAACACAAACACATGCTATTATTTGAAATATTATTTATCATTATCATTTGGCTAGAGAAGCCCTCCCTGACCTTGAATATATTAGGTTTATCTGTTATATGTTCTCCCAGCAAATTTTGCTTTCTGTAAGAGCATTTCTTCCCATCAGCTACAACTACGATGACATCATTATTTCTATTATTATCTTTCTCCTCTGCTAGCCTGTTGATTCCGGAAGGGCAAGACTACCTGTTTGTTCTCTAGTCCCTGGCATGCTGTCTGACCGAGAGTCAATAAATATTTGCTAAATGAATGAGTGGGTGAGCCAGCGAATCTGCATCCTTTCCCGGGGGTCTGCTTCAGGAGGAGGATTTCATCCCTGTCAAGGGCCTGAGCATTGAAAACTAAAAAGCATTCTTGAAATGTATTCTCCTCCGTTTCTAGCAGAGGTATCTGCCTTTAGCGGCCTCGGTGCCCCTAGGAATACAGCATGGTTGTCTGCAGACATGATTTGCTCTTGGCTGCTGAGCATCTGGTCCTGGGGCTCTGGCTCTTCTGGAGATCCTGTCAACTACCTAATATACTTGGTAGAGTGGTGATGAGACTTTTTATTAACTACGTAGAAATATATTTAAATGTTTGTGGATATTCCCATTTTATTTTAAGATTTTATTTATTTATTTTTAAATATTTTATTTATTCATTTGACAGACAGAGATCACAAGTAGGCAGAGAGGCAGGCAGAGAGAGAGAGGGAAGCAGGCTTCCCGCTGAGCGGAGAGCCCGATGTGGGGCTCGATCCCAGGACCCTGAGATCATGACCTGAGCCGAAGGCAGAGGCTTTAACCCACTGAGCCACCCAGGGGCCCAAGATTTTATTTATTTATTTGATAGAGATCACAAGTAGGCAGAGAGGCAGGCAGAGAGAGAGAGAGGAGGAAGCAGGCTTCCCGCTGAGCGGAGAGCCCGATGTGGGGCTCGATCCCAGGACCCTGAGACCATGACCCGAGCCGAAGGCAGAGGCTTAACCCTGTGAGCCACCCAGGTGCCCCTGGACATTCCCATTTTAAAGATGCCCTGTATTTAGTCTGAAATTTCCCAAGAGAAATATTGTTCACCATATGAAAAGGAACTATTTCAAAAAGTTAAAATTAGGGGCACCTGGATGGCTCAGTTGATTAAGTGGCTGCCTGCGGTTTAGGTCATGATCCCAGAGTCCTGGGATTGAGCCCCACATTGGGCTCCCTGCTCAGTGGAGAGCCTGCTTCTCCCTCTCCCTCTGTCTGCCTCTCTGCCTACTTGTGCTCTCTCAATCAAACAAACAAACAAACAAATAAATAAATCTATCTTTGAAAACAAACAAAAAACCTTAAAATTAGACATTAAAAAAAATTGGTTTCAATTTATTGAGCTCACTTGGTGTCAGAAACTGTGGCAAGTACATTCCCGCATGATGCCACTTAGTTTTCATAGGATTTGTTTGTTGCTACCCCCATTTTACATACAAGTGAACTGAGCTTCAAAGGAGTTGTTCAGCGTCCACAGGAGCAAGCAGCGGGGTCAGGATCTGAACTCAGTCCCGGCTCCGAAGCTCAGCCTTGTCCATTTTGCGGTGCTACCTCACGTTTCCGAGCATGGCTGCTGCCATTCGGGAGCTCTGCGCTACGCCTTGTTTGAGTTAGGGTGGCCTTCGGCAGCATGTGTTAAGATGGGGTGGCTTATCCAAATAAGATTTCTTTTTTCTTTCTTTTTACTTTCATTTTTCGTAACAAGACCAGCAGTTAGCAGTCCCAGACTAGTGCAGCAGCTGCCATTCTTGCATCTGTGTCCTGGGCCGCTTCCGTCTTCTTACCCCGCCATCCCTGGGGTCTGCATCTTCAAGCCTGTCTCAGGGGTCACTCCACAAGAAGGCTGCTCCTCTCCACTACCCACGGGGCTGCAGTGGGTATCACCAATCTTTTTAAAACTCTGCCAGCTCCGTGAGAAGAAAGATGACTTTTTTTTTTTTTTTTGGTGTTTTGCAGTTTTTTATTAATGAGTTGAAATCATCTTTTTTCTTGGTTATGTATGTTTTTTAAAACTACCTATTTGTGGGGGTGCCTGGGTGGCTCAGTCATTAAGTGTCTGCCTTTGGTTCAAGTCATGGTCTCAGGGTCCTGGAATCGAGCCCCACATTGGGCTCCCTGCTCAGCGGGAAGCCTGCTTCTCCCTCTCCCACTCCCCCTGCTTGTGTTCCCTCTCTCGCTGTGTCTCTGTCAAATAAATAAATAAAATCTTAAAAAAAAACAAAACTACCTATTTGTGTTGTTTGCAGTTTTTTTCTACTTGGCCATATATTTGTATTTTATTAACATCTCTGTATATTTAGAATGTTAGCCCTTTATAATTCAATCATTTAATTTTTTAAAAAAATTATTTGACAGAGATCACAAGTAGGCAGAGAGGTAGGCAGAAAGATAGGGGGAAGCAGGCTCCTCACTTTGCAGAGAGCCCAATGCGGGGCTCAGTCCCAGGACCCTGAGATCATGACCTGAGCCGAAGGCAGAGGCTTTAACCGATTGAGCCACCCAGGCACCCCTTGACTTACATTTCTTGTTGTTTTGCTTCATTGACATTTTATGCCTTGGAACATGCTTTGGAATGTCTTTTTCAGCAACTGAGATAGTATTTTGTAGGGAAATGATTTAGCAGGTGAAGGAACTTAAACAAAACTTGTTGTCTGTGTTACTAGAGTTGATTGTCCTTTGAAGCTGCTGTCTAGGTATACAACAACGAAATGTGGCAGATGCTGTGTTTGTGCAGTCCTCAGTATTGCCCCCCTGAAATCGACATTACCATCCCCATTTTACAGGTAAACTAAATCTCAGAGACGTTAGGCAACTTGTCTAATATACAGCTAGCAGAGAGAAGATGAACTGAAGACAATTAATGTCTAGTTGCTTCTCAACTATGTTCCTAGGTGGTGACCTCCTTTTCAACTTGTTCCTCCCCCCCCCTGCCCCTGTTTCATAAGTAATAGCTTTCTTTTCATTCTTTCTCTTTTACTGCTAGGGAATGACCAGTCATACATATGTCGTTCTTGAGTTTCCTCCTAATAAGTCAAAAGTACTGAGTGGATTTTCCCACAAGTGTCTTGCCATCCTGGCAATCTCACTGTGGCCTGATGTTTTGTGAGGGAGTTGGAAGGATTAGTCATGAATGGAGCTTTTTGAGTTTAGCCCTGTTGACATTGATTTGTAGACAGGTTAGCAGTGGTGAGGAAGGATCTGGCAGATTAATCACTACTTCCGTTGGTACTTTCCGGTATTATCCATTGGCTTCCCTGCAGAGCTTGAATGACTCCTAATTAAATGCTCAGAATAGAAAGGGACAAAGGAAATTCTAGGAAGGAGAAATACTACTTTGAGTTGGAAAATCTATCCCTTCCCAGTGATCAGTGGACTTGGAATGAAGCCACGTTCTGAATCCTGGTTTCCTTCAAAGGTGTGCGTCGTTAGCAATTTGCTGTAACTTTCTGGGTCTCAGTTTCCGGATCTGTGAACTGGAATAAACCCAACTTTAAATGATTGTGGTGAGGATGAGACAGTACCTGTGAAGGCACCTGCTCTGGGAAATATGAGCCCCTCAGTAGTTTTAGTCTCCTTCTTTTCTTTAGGGCTTGACATCTTTTGTTAGAAAATTTTACAGGATTTAATACAATTATAGTATTTTTAATATCCGTAAGGGGCCTGTTAACATGCTGTAAGAATTCTGAGTAGAATATGCTGGATCTTTAACTAAATTGGTGGAAAGGATAAGCTTTATCTCGCCATGATACCAGGTGTCAGTACCAAAATGAGACCTAGAACTAAGACATTCTGGAAGTCATGCATTTGCTGCTTTATAGCAAACCCTTGAAAGCTACTATTTGTGGGGCACGTGGGTGGCTCAGTCATTTAAGCAGCTGCCTTCGGGCTCAGGTCCTGATCTCAGGGTCCTGGGATGAAGCCCTGCATGGAGTCCCCCCGGAGCCCTGCCTGGACCTCTGCAACACGTTGGGCTCCCTGCTTAGCTGGGAGTGTGCTTCTCCCTCTGTCTCTCCCCTCTTCATGCTCACCCTGCAATAAGTAAATAAAATCTTGAAAAAAAAAAAAAAAAGCAAGCTGCTCTTTGTAGTAAACATGTCATGTTTCCTGGCTGACTAGTGAACTTTTTCTTTTTTTTGAAACTTTTTATTTGATAGAATTTCAGGTAGAATTACAAAGAAGTTACCAGAAGAGTAAAAGGAGCTGTCTGAAACAAAAAACAAACCCAAAACTGTCTTGTCTTGGGGTACCTGGCTGGATCAGTCAGTGGAGTCTGAGACTCTTGATCTTAGGGTGATGTGTTTGAGTCCCATGTTGGGTGTAAAATTTACTTAAAAAAAAAAAAAAAAAAGGAACTGTCATATACCCTTTATCTAGATTTACCAATTGTTTACATTTTGCCACATTTGCTTTATCAAATTTTCTATTTCTCTGTCTCTCAACATAGATACATACACATGTTTAATTTTCTGAATCATTTGAGAGTTAAGTGCCAGGCATTAGTCCTTTTGTGTCTAAATATCTTTGTGTATATTTTTAAGACATTTTTTTTACATAGCCACAGTACTGTAACCAAAATCAAGAAACTTAACATGGAGGGGCACCTGGGTTGCTCAGTTAGTCAAGCATCTGCCCTCGGCTCAGGTCCTGATCCCAGAGTTCTGGGATTGAGCCCTGCATCGGGCTCCTTGCTTGACAGGGAGCCTGCTTCTCCCTCCACCTACTGTTTCCCCTGCTTGTGCTTGCTCTCATTCTCCCTCTCTCTGATAAATAAAATCTTTAAAAAAAATTAAAATAGAAATTTAACATTGATACAATATTATAATCTAATCAGCAGGCCATAGTCCTAGTTATGTTATATAACTTCCTGTTGGCACAACAGCCATCCCTCCTCTCCATCTAGGATGTAGTCCAAGGTCATGGATTGCAGTTAGTTGTCAACAGTTCCTATTATATTTCATGTACTTTGTCTTTCATGACCTGGCCTTTTTTTTTTTTTTTTAAGATTTTATTTATTTCGGGGCACCTGGGTGGCTCAGTTGGTTGAGCAACTGCTTTCGGCTCCGGTCGTGATCCCTGGGTCCCGGGATTGAGTACCACATCGGGCTCCCAGCTCCACGGGGAGTCTGCTTCTCCCTCTGACCTTCTCCCCTCTCATGCTCTCTCTCTCACTCTCTCTCTCTGAAATAAATAAATAAAATCTTTAAAAAAAAAGATTTTATTTATTTCTTTGACAGAGAGATCACAAGTAGGCAGAGAGACAGGCAGAGAGACGGGGGAAGCAGGCTCCCCACTGAGCAGAGAGCCTGACTCGGGGCTCGATCCCAGAACCCTGAGATCATGACCTGAGCCAAAGGCAGAGGCTTTAACCCACTGAGCCACCCAGGTACCCCATAACCTGGACATTTTTTTTTTTAAAGAGTTTATTTATTTATTTGACAGAGATCACAAGCAGGCAGAGAGGCAGGCAGAGAGAGAGGAAGGGAAGCAGGCTCCCTGCCGAGCAGAGAGCCCGATGCAGGGCTCCATCCCAGGACGCTGGGATCATGACCTGAGCCGAAGGCAGCAGCTTTAACCCACTGAGCCACCCAGGTGCCCCATAACCTGGACATTTTTAAAGCTATGTAGGTCAGTTGTTTTATAGAACGTTTGGGTTCATCTAGCATTTCCTAATGATTTTATTCAGGCTGTGCTTTTTTTTTTTTTTTTTTTTTGCCAGGAGTGCCACAAATGATATTGTGTCCTTCTCAGCATATATCAGGAATCGCAGGATGTTGATTTGTTCCATTATTGTTGATAGTAACTTTTGATCTTTTGCTTAAGGTCCAATCAAAGTTTGACTTGACACCATAAATAAACATGTGTGCTATGTTTGGGGAATTGAGCCTGATGAATGCCACCTGCCCAGTACCTATAATACTCATATTCTTAATTCAGTAGAACCCAGAAGACTCATTCCCAAGTTGAGCACAGGCTCACCCATGTGAGATGCTGATTCACAAGCGAGTCAGGAGAGGAAGAATGTTGAACAAAGGGCAGTCATTTTGCCAAAAAGGATGGCAGGAGAAACATTTGGGTTTAGGGGATGCAAGGTCCTGAAAAAGGTTACAGCTGTGACCTGGACAGTTGGAGTCCCGACGGTGGCCCTTGGTGCCTCAACAGGCTTGTTCTCTTGTGTAGGTTTGCATGTTGTCCTGGAAGCTTAGCACTGAGCTTTGTTCTCTAGTCCTCCTGACAACTCTGTAAATTCTCCAATCAGTATTTCTTCTATTAAGACACAATTTACACATAATAAAATGCACCTATTGTAAGTATATAGTTCAATGGGTTTTTGACAATTGCATACACTTGTGTTATTTCAACCCTTTATTTGGGTTTCAACCAAATAAAGATACAGAACATTTCTGTCACCCCAGAAAGTTCCCTTGTATGTCTTTATAGTTGCTATATACTGAATGGCTGTGTCCCCTCAAAGTTCAAACGTTGCAGTCCTCAGTGTGATGTGTTGAGAGGTGAGCCTTTGGTAGTTTGTTAAGTCATGAGATGGAGCCCTTATGAATGGGCTTTATGCCTGTACTAAAGAGAGTCTGAGAGCTCCCTTGCCCCTTCCACCATGTGAAGTTATGCCAAGAAGACGGCTATCTACTGTTCAGCATAGTAGTGGAATCTACCTTCAGCAATCAGACAACAAAAAGAAATGTCATTCAAATCAGCAAAGAAGAAGTCAAACTCTCCTCTTCACAGATAACATGATACGCTATGTGGAAAACCCAAAAGACTCCACACAAAATTTGCTAGAACTCATACAGGAATTCAGCAAAGTGACAAGATATAAAATCAGTGCACAGAAATCTGTTGCATTTCTATACACTAACAATGAGACAGAAGAAAGAGAAATTAAGGAGTCAATCCCATTTACAACTACTAACTAGGAATAAACCTAATCAAAGAGGCAAAGGTTATGCACTCGGAAAACTATAGAACGTGAAAGAAATTGAGGAAGACACAAATAATTGGGAAAATGTTCTATGCTAACAGATTGGAAGAACAATTATTGTTAAAATGTCTATGCTAACCTAAAGCAATCTACACAGTCAATGCAATCCCTATCAAAATACCATCAACTTTTTTTCACAGGACTGGAACAAACAATCCTCAAAATTTGTATGGAACCAGAAAAGACCCTGAATAGCCAAAAAAATGTTGAAAAAGAAAACCAAGGCTGATGGCATCACAATGCCTGACTTTAAGCTCTGTTACAAAGCTGTAATCATGAAGACAGTATGGCACTGGCACAAAAACACAGACAGTGGAATAGAACAGAAGCCAGAAATGGACCCTCCACTCTGTGGTCAACTAATCTTTGACAAAGTAGGAAAGAATACCTAATGGAAGAAAGACAGTCTCTTCAACAAATGCTGTTGGAAAAATTGGTCAGCCACATGCAGAAGAATGAAACTGGACCACTTTCTTACACCACACACAAAAATAGACTCAAAATGGACAAAAGACCTAAATGTGAGGAAGGAATCCATCAAAATCTGAGAGGAGAACACAGGCAACTAAGTCTGTGATCTCGGCCACAGCAATATCTTGCTAGATACGTTTCCAAAGGCAAGGGAAACAAGGGCAAAAATGAACTACTGGGACCTCCTCAAGATAAAAAGCTTTTGTACACCAAAGGCAACAGTCAACAAAACCAAAAGGCAACCAACAAAATGGGAGAAGATATTTGCAAATGACATAATAGATAAAGGGCTAGTATCCAAAATCTATAAAGAACTTACCAACTCAACACCCAAAGAACAAAGAATCCCATCAAGAAATGGGCAGAAGACATGAACAGACATTTCTCCAAAGAAGATATCCAAAAGGCCAACAGACACATGAAAAAATGCTCCACATCACTCGCCATCAGGGAAATACAAATCAAAATCACAACGAGATACCACCTCACACCAGTCAGAATGGCTGAAATTAACAACTCTGGAAATAACAGATGTTGGTGAGGATGCCGAGAAGGGGGAACCCTCTTATACTGTTGGTGGGAAGGCAAGCCGGTATTGCCACTCTGGAAAACAGTATGGAGGTTCCTCAAAAATTTGAAAATAGAGCTACCTTATGGCCCAGCAAATGCATACTAAGTATTTATCCAAAGGATACAATCATAGTCTTTCAGAGGGGCACCTGCACAATATTTATAGCAGCAGTGTCCACAATAGCCAAATTGTAGAAGGAGCCCAGATGTCCGTTGACAGATGAATGGATAAAGAAGATGTGGTAATAATATACAATGGAATATTATTCAGCCATCAAAAAATGAAATCTTGCCACTTTCAAGGACATGGATGGAACTAGAGGGTATTATGCTAAGTGAAATAAATCAGTCTGAGAAAAATATCATATGATTTCACTCATGTGGAATTTAAGAAACAAAACAGGTGAACACAGGGGAAGGGAAGGAAAAGGAATACAAAATCAGAGAGGGAAACAAACCATAAGGGACCCTTCGTTAAAGGAAATAAACTGAGGGTTGCTGGAGGGGTGGTCGGGGGATGGGGTAATTGGGTGATGGACATTAAGGGGGGCACTCGATGTAATGAGCACTGGGTGTTATATGCAACTGATGAATCACTTAATTCTACCTCTGAAATTAATAATACACTATTAATTAAACTGAGTTTAGGTTAAAAACAAAAAAAGACGATAGCCATCTATGAATAAGGAAGCGGAGTCTTCCAGACACTGAATCTGCCAACACCTTGATCTTGGACTTTGAACCTCCAGAACTGTGAGAAGTAAATTTCTATTGTTTAAAAGCCACCCAGTCTGTGGTATTCTGTTACAGCAGCCTGAGTGAGCCAAGTTAACAGTCACCCCCTGTCCCCACTGCCCCAACCCCATAAGCAGCCACTACTCTGATTTTCAACATCTAAGATTGGTTTCACCTTCTTGAAGGTTAGTTTGTCTCTGACCAGATTTGGGAATTTTCAGCCACCCGATTCCCTTTCTCCAATACTCCCCCCAGCCTCCAGAACTCTAATGATGTGAATATTACACCGTTTGTTTTTTTGTTATAGTCCAAAACCCTGAAGGTTTTTTTTGTTTGTTTGTTTTGTTTTTTTTTTGGAATCTATTTCTCTCTATTGTTCAGATTGAGTGATTTCTATTGCTCTTTCAGTTCATAGATCCCCCGCCTCGGGTTTTTTTGTGTGTGTTTGGTTTTGTCCTCTCCATTCTGTGTTGAGCCCATCCACTGAGCCTTTTATTTTGGTACTGCAGCTCTCAGTTCTAAAATTTCCATTTGGTTCTTCCTTATATCCTCTATTTTCTTCGCTGGTGCTTTCTATTTTTTTTCATTTGTTTTAAGCACATTCGTGATTGTTTGTTGAAGCATTTTTCATCATAGGTGCTCCAAACACTTTTAAAGTTAATTCTGATGTCTCTGTACTGTTAGCATCTATTTTTTTGGTCTTTTTTTTCATTTAGCTTGGGATCTTTCTAATTCTTGGTTTGAGGGATAATTGTCTGCTGACACTGGATATTTTCATATTATGAGATTCTAGATCTTATATATACCTTCTGTATCAACTGGCTTTTTCTGACCTGACTCAAGAGTGGGAAAGGGTGTACTGCTTGCTCAGTGCTGAGTAGAGGTAGAAAACCAAGTTCCCCAACTCAACCTCTGTTGACACCTGATGTGGGTATTCGTCTCCACTGCTGGCCTGGGCAGGGCTGGGAGTTCCAGTTGCGTTCACGGTCCCTGCTGACACCTCCGTGGAAGTGGCTTCATTACCACTGAACAATAGCTAAAGTCCTGACTCTGCACTAAGCCTCCTCTGAGGCCACCACAATGGGGAGGGAGAGACATGCCTCATTACTACTGGATGGGGGTGAAGTCTAAGCTTCCTACATGATCTCCACTAACACTTTGAGATGAGGTTGGGGGGCTCTTACTGGCCAACGGGGTTGAAGTTATGGTTCCCTGCTTGTCTTTCTCTGATATCACCCTAGCCAGGGTATTGGGGCCCCTTCATATAGACTTGCGAGGGTGGAAATCCATGCTTCCCGTTCAGTCCATACTGGTTATAGGTAGGGGTGAGGTCACAGGTTTTATGGGAGTTTGGAGTAGAGTGGCTATCGTCTAAATGTTTGCTGTCTTGCTAGGCTTTTGTCAAGGTGCTTTGATCTGCAACCTGGGCATTTCTAGATTGCTGGCTTCTTTAGCTCTCAAGTCTGAGATATGTGAGGAAAAATAAAACCAAGGAACTTGACATTGGTTATTTTTTTTATATATATATAGTATTCAGGATTTTTAGATATACATACTTCATGGGACGAATCTACTCCATCTTTCTGGGAGCACAAGTCTCTGTATTTTCTTTCATTAAGTGTGGAAGCCTCTTGCCCATTTATAATTGGGTACTGGGTCTTTTTGTTACTGATCTACAAGAGCCATTTATATATTCTAGAGGCGAATCTTTTGTCAGGTATGTATTTTGCGAACACATTCTCCCAGTCTGTTGCTTCCTTTTTCATCTCTAAAACTGAGTTTAATGAACAGAAGTTTTAAATTTTGATGAAGTCCAATTCTAGATATCTTTTGAAATAAACTGCTTTAATGCAAAATGAGCCAAGGTCAACTTCTGTTGCTTCCAACTAAAAATGCTGCTTGTATAAGCCTACCAAGAATCACCTTGATAATTATACATACAATGATATGAACGGTCAAAACATTTTCAGAATGGATTTATGACCATACCAGAAACCGGGCTCATTATTTTAGAGTTTTACCTAATTTTCCACCTCAAACGCCATCTTAGAACTTAATCACCTGTCAGAAATGGCTCTATAAACTTTAGGTAATTGCACAAATAAATTTCACTCTCAAGGTATGATAAATAGCCACAACAAATATTATGTAAATGGATGTGCTCTGAATTCTGATGCTTTGCATTTAGCTAGCTTTCCAACATACCTGCTGGTAAATTGATTTCACTTGTTTAGTGACAGACGATCTCCACTGTTAACACCTATTCCATACAGGGATACTCTGGGGCCCTGAGGATGTGAGAGAAGGAAATCCTTGCTAGCCTGATGCTGAAAGAGCCACAGTCCTTGGAGCCTAGAAGGAATGGTGGTGAGGAATCAAGGTAGTGGGGAAAGGCTAGGAAAATGAGATGGTTTCTCAGCTCTCCCAGAATGAAAGAAATGAAACCACTTCTGGTACATTTATATTCAAATATATAAACACTTGCTCCTGATGAATAACTTGACGATAGTTGTGGTTTGGGTTGACTATAGCTCTGCCTCCTGCTTGTATGGGTGTCTGAAGATTCTTGAAAGCCTGTTTATCTGTTCATTTATTTAATACTGAAGGGAACGGCTGTGACATTGATAGAGCTGCTCATCAGCTCATTTCTCTGGGGAGCAGGTGTTAAATGTTGCCCATGGAAGATAAGAGGGTGACCTTCAATCCAAATGGGAAGGAACTAACAGCTGGTCTTTTTTTTTTTTAATTAATTTATTTATTTGAGAGAGAGACAGTGAGAGAGAGCACGAGAGGCTAGAAGGTCAGAGGGAGAAGCAGACTCCCTGTGGAGCTGGGAGCCCGATGCGGTACTTGATCCTGGGACTCCGGGATCATGACCTAAGCTGAAGGCAGCTAACAGCTCGTCTTTAAGACCCAAGACAGAAGTCTTGGAGATACTGCATCAAGGAGAGTGGCAGAACTTGACACCCACATTTATGATCTTAATATTTTTTCATTATAATTTATAGGTGTTAGTAATTCATATGTTCATATGCCAGGGCCCTTAGAATTACATAGTGTTATGAAAAGAATTAAATATACAGTTGGCAGATAATCATTAGTCACATTTAACTCCTTGGGCATATAGAGTCCAAGTTTTATTATCTTTTTTTTTTAAATAGACTTGGAGCTACTTATATATATTTAAGATGTTCTAGAACCACTTGGTCATTATTTATTCACAGTAATACAGATATGCCATGTAACTTAAGGGTAGTTGTTGGAGTAAATGCTTATAAAATAGGTTTTGGGGATATAACTGCTAAGTTTTCATATTAAGTTTTTTTTTTTAACAAGAAGAAATAACATTTAGATTAAAAGCAAACTGTAAAAAAAGATGCTTAACACAAATTTTTAAAAATTAAGCGATTGATATATTCCCTAGTTTTCCTTTAAATTAGAAGTATACATTTCTATCTCTGTTTTTAATACTTAAAATCCCTCCTGTGTGGTGACAAAATGATTCAGGAGTCTCTTTTAGATCTTGGTACTGGAATCACTGACCTTTCTGAGAACATTCTCTATGCTTCATAACTCATGGCACTTTGTGGGCTCCAGAAGTAATGTTTGTTTCTACCCAAAACTCACCAACTCTTGAATATGGGACTCAAGTTCATCTGCAAATCAAAACAAAAAAAAATTTCTACAGATATTGTTGATAGCTATTTCCATGGACTAATACTAAGCAAAATGATCTTCATTTATACTTACAAAGGTAATGCTTCTGCATGGTAGAAGTAGAGTGATTCCATGCTGATCTTATCAATAATTCATGGAGATTGTCTCGGTTTAGTCACTCTACATATTTGATAACATGTAATAATTATCCATCATATGTACAAAGCATATTATGAGCATTTGTGTTAAAAAAATGATAGCCCAGTAACAAATGACGTTTTATTATTCCAATGATCTTATAATGTCAACACCAATGCCAATAAAAATAGATAATAGGCTGCATTCATCAATGGCAAAGTCAGTTGTATTTCACTTGAAGATTCCCACATTTCAAAGTAAGCCTTTCGTAGATAGATGAAAATCCTCCATGATACTTAATTTTAATCTTTATGAAAGACTGGGCAAGGCAAAGCCATCCCTATTAGCAGAGCAAGAAAAGCAGAGATAGAACAGATGGGTCTCCATACACATGGAACTGTGAGTACCCTTTTATTCTTGCAATTTAGGATGAAGAAAATTATTTCATTCTACTAAGGTCTTTAAATGTTGAGATTGTGGGTTCTTTTCATATTGAATTTTGAG
Source organism: Taxidea taxus jeffersonii (assembly GCA_003697995.1). Classification (NCBI taxonomy): domain Eukaryota; kingdom Metazoa; phylum Chordata; class Mammalia; order Carnivora; family Mustelidae; genus Taxidea; species Taxidea taxus. The sequence goes on along the minus strand of RCUC01139972.1, from coordinate 14,667 downwards.
GAATGCTGCTTTGCTCTCTATCTAGGCCATTAGAAGCAAAGTTTAAGCTCAATGAGTCAGTGCAGGGTTGGTAACTTGGTGACCCTTTCTTTAAAGGCAAAGACATACAAAACGATGTTTTTGAAGAATATTTTAACAAATGGGAAATACTGGTTGATCTACTTAGTCTTCTCTCCAGGAACTGAACGAAAAGTACATCCTGTACATTCACGAGAAACTGAAGTAGGTTATTGGTTAATAACCTAGTGAAACATCTGTTTAAACAGATGCTTTCGTTGAGAGCAGCGTAAACATGATTCTAAATTTACAAATACGTTGGTTATTTTTCCTTGTCTGAGGTTGAGCCAAAGTTTATGCAGATTAGAGGAAAGCCTGAGTCTGGAAAAATGGAAGGTATTACATACATGCAGATAAAGCAATATAATAAAGTCAGCTGGCAATTACTTTAACAAGTATTTACAGGGCCTTCTGTTGCTTTACTCCATCGGTCACATACAGGTGACTTGAGTCACTCCGTCTTCCTGGTCAAGCTGCCCGTCGTCCACTTCCCGTGGCGCGCTGTCGCTGCGGCCGGGGCAGCTGTGCCGAGCTGGCCTCCTCTCCTCCGTCCAGCTTCCCCTGCAAGCAGAGAGGAGGCGCTCCCCAGGCGGGCTGCCGCGCTCTGCCGCGTCCGCTGCGGCCGCGCCCGACCCGAGGCTCCTGCTGGCGACTTTGCTCCTGTCCTCACCTCTGATGTGCCGGCCGGCTCTCTGAAACACAAGAGATTGGCACCGAGGAGTGAAAAAGCTGGTGCTTCCCTGTCCTTCCGACCTCGCACAGACCGCACTTGGCCCAAAATGTCCTTCCCGCGCTTCTCAGGATCCCGCTCATGTTCAAGGCGCAGCTCCGGGTCGCCCTGCACAGTCCCTCCTGCCAGGGTAAGAACGAGCCCCCCCGTGTCGCACAAGGCTCAGCAGCTCCTCCTCATCCAGGGGTCGGCGGCGTACGTCTGGGCCCTCACTGCTACCTCGGGGGCAGAAACCTGCCGAGATGGCACTTGGGGGACAAAACAGGGTAGAAATACAGGAAAGTGCCATTTTTCTTCTTGGTGTTGGTTAGGATCCAGACAGCAGAAGTGCTTCACCGGCTACCTCACACCCGGTTCGCACAGGGCGGGCCCCGCGGGGCCCCGAACGACTCTGACGGCGGCGGGCGGCCCCTCCTGGCCCAGGCAGAGTCTCCCCTGTCCTGCCGCAAGCCCGTCTGCCCGGGCCGGCGCCCCAGCCGCAGAGCCTCTGAGAAATGTGGAGGGTTTTGCTGGGAAGCCTTTGCTGAGGCCCGACAGTGCCCTTGGTGCAGAGTGAAGAGGACAGGGTCTTTGCCAAGGTAACAAGTCAAAATAAGGGATCTAAGTCAATAAAAGGAAATCTCAGGGGGAAAATTGTAGCAGCTTAACAAGTGGATGTTCTGGGTCCTGATGAGATTCCCCTACAAGGGCATCTTTCATACTGATAACGGGACATATTAGAATATGATCACATCCTCTTGGGTACAAAAGCCTGAACAAGGATAAACAGAAAAAGATAAAGATAAAATTTAAGAAGATAAATGTAAAAGCATAGTAATTTCCCAGTTCACAGAGTTTATTTCTTGGAAGTTCATTTATATGTTAGTTAGGACCTAGGATTGTGTTTTCCTAAATGCAAGAGGTACAACTTATAAAACTTAGGGAAAAAATGTAGGCGTCAGATGCCCAGGCTGGTCTGAGAAAACTTTGTTAACCCACAGGTCTGTTGAACTGTAGTGTATAAAATACGGCAGTATTGTCTGCTGGTTTTCATGGCAAATATACAACGCAAACATAAGCCTTATTAAATTAGATTTACTAGGCTACCATGGAATGTAACCACCACCCGTGACGTTGCTTGTGTAGGAAGAAGCAGCCCTCGGCGTGTTGCGCAGAAAGGCATGTTGGTGCTTCTTTTTCTTGGCTGAGTTACTGGAGGCCTTGGGCAGGTTTAAGGCAACAAGTGGGTCCTGCCTCAACAGGAGCCTTCATGGTCCCGAATCAGACATAGCTGTGCTGTGACATTCCCATTGGCTCCCTTGTATTCACCAAATGCAAATATCAGATCTCAAATCCTTTTCTTTTGGATTCTCACACCAGAAGTGGGGAATTTAATACAAGTAGTGGAACCTGATGGCTTTATCCTTCGGGTGTTGAATTTGAGAGTGGCACATTCTCTCTGTCACTGGGAGCTGGTCAGTGAGGGTTCGGCCAGAGTGTTGGCGCCCTTTCCCACACGCAGGAAGGATGCATTCACTCTTGAATGACCTCTCAGTGTTGACTGAGAGAAAAGTAGGAAGGGGGGGATGCCTGGGAGCACTTGGCTGCCTGGATCTTTCCCTTCTCACCAGGAACAGGGCCAAACGTAACTGCTGTAATAAATTCCTTATTGTATTGTCAACCAATCCACATACTCAAGGAGAATTTTCTCAATAAAATGTGGGTGTTATTCACAAAGATATGATACTCGTAGTAATTTACTGTTAGATAAGTATTAATAAGTAAGCGGCCACCAAATGTAAATTTCAAGTATTAGAAGATGACAGAATACCTAGCATGCGAAGTCTAAAATATATTTCAGAACACTTTTATTTTTTTTACCATATGATCTTAATAAGTACATCTTCAGCAATGCGACTGTCTCCCCTACCCCACTTTCCACGTGAGCTAATAGCTTTTCCAGCAGATCAAGTCGCAATGTTCTCAGAATTTAGAATGTAGGAGTCTGAAGCCCGACCGGTCTTGAGAGATCATCTACTATAACTCGTCATCCTATACAGGTAGGACCCAGGCCCAGAAGAAAGACAGGATTTGTCCAAGGTCAGGGAATGGTTGGTCTCAAACTAGATCCCAAGTATCTTATCTCATTCTTCGAACTCTATATCATCCACAGCTGCAAAAATATGAGCAGATTTAAGGTCAAAGATTTGTGTGTTTCCCAAATATAATTTTCCTTTAGTTACAAAAATAATACATGTTCAGTGTAGAAAGTCTGGCAAAAACAGAAAAGCAAAACCTACCCACAATCCTATCTTGCAGAGATACCACTGTTAAAATTTGCCATATTTTACTGTGTTTCTTTCTGTAAATATGTATGTATTTGCTTATGCACACAAAGATGTGTACAACACACTATTTTACTTAGCAGTCTATTTTTAGTATTTCTCTGTGTCAATAAGGAGAAATTTTCCATGATACATGGCCAGGCTTACTCATGTAACTTCTCATTTTTTTTTTTTTTCTGATCTTGTCACTATAAAATTGGAGAAAATTATACCAAGATCTGGATGCAGTTCTAATGCCAATCTTTTTTTAAAAAAATTTTTTTAAAGATTTTATTTATTTATTTGTCAGAGAGAGAGAGGGAGAGAGAGCAAACGAGCACAGGCAGACAGAGTGGCAGGCAGAGGCAGAGGGAGAAGCAGGCTCCCTGCCGAGCAAGGAGCCTGATGTGGGACTCAATCCCAGGACGCTGGGATCAGGACCTGAGCCGAAGGCAGCTGCTTAACCAACTGAGCCACTCAGGCGTCCCTTTTTTTAATTTTTTAAAAAAGATTTTATTTATTTATTTGACAGAGAGAGAGAGATCACAAGTAGGCAGAGAGGCAGGCAGAGAGGGGGAAGCAGGCTCCCCGCTGAGCAGAGAGCCCGATGTGGGGCTCGATCCCAGGACCCTGAGACCATGACCCGAGCTGAAGGCAGAGGCTTTAACCCACTGAGCCACCCAGGTGCCCCTCTAATGTGAATCTTAATAAAAGTCTATTAACTTTTGAGAATCAGTCTCAATATTTGGTAAAAATGGGTGACCCATTTCAAATATATGAGACTCAGTGACAAGTTAGTTGAATGTAGGGTATCCTACCATTCTGCTTTCTATTTTTCACTATCAGTGTCTTAAAAACAAAAAGGAAAGAATGAAATTTATAAAGCAGTAAAAACTTGGAGTGGACATTCAGGAGGTGTCTTTCTTGTGTGTCTCAAGCTTGGGGGAGGATCAGGAAGCCTCTGCAAGCTGAAATGTAGCTCTAGCACCACTTGGAAGAGTTTGAAAGATTTTTGAAAACATATGGAGTGACACAACCCGTTCTGCTCACAGAACTTGTTCCTGGGGTTGTCAAAATCATTCAAGTCTGGGAAGGAAAAGCCAGCTTTCCTATCTACCTTCTTCTCTGCTGCTGCGTGGGCACATGGCCCAATCAGAACCAATCAGAGTCCTTCCCTGGGACTGCTAGATGGACTGTAAGATAAAGAAGCTCTTTCTTTTTTTAGAGAAGAGGGTGGGGAAAGGGCAGAGGGAGAGGGAGAGAATCTTTTTTTTTCTTTTCTTTCTTTTTTTTTTTTAAGATTTTATTTATTTATTTGAGAGAGAGAGAGAGAGAGAATGAGCCCGAGCAGAGTGGAGAGGCAGAGGGAGAAGCAGACTCCTTGTTGAGAAAGGAACCTAACATGGGACTCGACCCCAGGACCCTGAGATCATGCCCTGAGCTGAAGATGGATACGTAACCCACTGAGCCCCCCAGGTTCGCTGAGAGGGAGAATCTTAAGTGGGCTCCAGGCCCAGCATAGAGCCCAATGGGGGCTCAATCTCAGAACCCTGAGATCATGACCTGAGCCTAAATCAAGAGTTGGATGCTTAAGTGACTGAGCTACCCAGGCACCCTAAGAAGCTCTTTTTGATGAGGTGGCCATGCTCACCTTACAGAAGCCCTCTGCACATACGCACATACAAGAGGAAACAAGCAGATGAAGGAGAATATCCTGGCAACACTGAATCTCTCATGTCAGTACCTGAGGGTTCTTGTAGCTCTTTTTTGATGTTATAAGCTATGCCAGTACCCTTCCCACCTAGAAGCCAATAAATTCCCTTATATACATAGGCTATCTGAGCAGGGTTTCTGTCCCTTACATGCCCAGGGAGGGATACCAAGAGGTCATAGCATGGGTGGCCTAGAAGAAAGCTGTTCTCCAGCCTGAACCTTGCCCTGTGGCTGCAGGGACTACTCTTCCTCTTCAGCTCACACCGGGAAAAACCCATTTGCTTTGGGTGGAAAGCATTCCCTAGGTGAAAAACATCATTAAATATAAAAGCAAAATGCTTTTATCTTGAATTTTACTAAGTGCTCTTTGAGACACGCGACATCCTCTGCTTACACTGGCACCTGATTTGATTTCACATGGACCTCGGTTGAGGGTACTAACAGTTGGTGAGTAAAGTGTGACCCTTATGATTTTCAGATAATTTCATATCAACTTCAAATGACTGAAAAGGTAAGAACAAAGTTTAATAATTGTCTCACTGTAAGGTAAAGAGAGAAGTTAAGGTGTACCTTAAATATTTCTTAGTATTTGTATGACCTCATTATAGCTACTTTGGAAAAGATCTAATTTAGAACATCTTCCTGCTGTTGCTTCTTCACTTCTAGGTTTGTGTTAGAATTAGAAAAGGATTCCATAGATGTGCCCAAGAAGGCTTTACCTCCTGAAATTATTCATTTTGAGATAAATTTTAAAGACAAGAATATTATTTGAATGTAAAACTGCTCTAAAGAGGGAAAGTAAATTAAAATTGGTACCACTAACATTAAACTCCTGTCTCCCTATTCTCTCCTTCTTTCAGTAATGGAACTCCTCCCTGCCAATGCCTTGTAATTTGTGGCCGGCCATGTGCTGTCTTGCTGTGGCACCAGCACGTGGTTGCCCAGATGGCATATCCCAGACTCCCTTGCAGACCCTCATGGTGGCATAGATAAGTTCATGTCAATGGGATGCAAGAATAAATATGTGACTTAGGGGTCAGTGCCTTTGAAGCACACCTGGAATTCCTCTTTCCTTCTTGCTGGCTGGACATAGCAACAACTGTGACCAGCCCAGGGTCCAGAGGTAGAAGCCAAATATTGAGCAGCAGAGCTGACCAGTCATGAAGCAGAGCCCACCCTGGAGGTCCTGCCCATCGTTAGACTATTAGGAGAGAGAGACCCTTCTGTTGTATTTAAATCATTCCTTATGGGCCTTTTTGGTATAGTATCTTAATAACTAGTTAGTTACTAATTAATAACATGAAAAAGTTGTTGATGACTAATGCTTTTTAGCTTAATTTCCTCCAACTTTCTAATTATGAAAAATTTCAAGTAGACAGAAAGTTTAAAGGCTAATACAACAAACACTATATACTCATTACCTAATTCTAAACATGTTAATATGTTACCATATTTCATGTATATATATATGTATATGTATATGTTTTTTGGATAATCAAAAACATTAATACATTACTACATACATACATAATACTACATTCCTGCATACTAGCTGAAGGTAATTTTTAGCTGGAGAAAATGGAGGTCATTAGGAATTTCTAGATTCTTCTTCACTTTCTTCATAGAATTATTGTAGTGTTTAATTATCGATTATTGAAAGAAAAATGTTCCTATTGAAAACAAAAACAACAATTCATATGACCAGCCACTGAGCTAAACTCTCTACACGTATTCTAATTGAACCCCTCTCACAACCCTGTGGTATGTACTAACATTGTCCATACTTTATAGATGAAGATGTGGAGGCCTGGAGAGTGTGGCGCGTGCACACCCACCCACCCACCCACACATGCACCCCATGCCCTGGAATCCTTTTCATGTTTTGTTTTCTACTCCTAAAAACACCACTGAGTGGAAACTCTACTCTGAGTTAGTGGAAACTGAATACTTTTATAAAATTATCAAAGAGAAATGAGCTGAAGAATTTAACTGAAATAGAGATTTTCAGGTAATAAAAAATTTTGATTAGTTTTGAGTCTTCAAAAGAAACAAAAAAGAATCTTGAAATTCTTTTCTGAATTCCAAAGATCTTAGGAGAAAAAATCTTGGAAGAAAAAGTTGGGAGCATTTAATAGATGGCATTAAAATCCTGGTTGGGAATCTTTTATCCTACTGAATGTCACACATCCTTGAATTCATTTAGAGGCCTCCCACTAAAAGAAAGAAAAATAAGAATAGATAAAAGGAGCAAGATAGAAAGGACATTGCTTTAACCCTGCATAGCCTTACTTCATGAGAATTTCATTACCAAGGACAATCTTTTTTTTTTTTTTTTTGGCAAGATTTATTGTTTTTTGAATTCAATTAATTTACATATATTATTAGTTTCAGAAGTAGAGTTCAGTGATTCATCAATCTTATATAATAACCAGTGTTCATTATGTCATGTGCCCTCCTTAATGCCAATTCCCCAGTTACCCCATTCCCCTACTCCCTCCCCCCTAGCAACCATCAGTTTGTTTCCTATGATTAAGAGTCTCTAATGATTTGTCTCCCTCTCTCATTTTTTAAAAAAGATTATTTATTTATTTACTGAGAGGGAGAGATCACAAGTAGGCAGAGAGGCAGGCAGAGAGAGAGGCTCCCTGCTGAGCAGAGAGCCCGATGTGGGGCTCAAAACCAGGACCCTGAGACCATGACCCAAGCTGAAGGCAGAGGCTCAACCCACTGAGCCACCCAGGCTCCCCATCTCCCTCTCTCATTTTGACTTGTTTTATTTTTCCCTCCCTTCCCTATGACCCTCTCTTTTGTTTCTTAAATTCCATATATGAGTGAGATCATATGATGATTGTCTTTCTTTAATTGGATTATTTCACTTAGCATAATACCCTCTAGCTCCATCCACATCATTATGAATGGCAAGATTTCATTTTTTTGATGACTGAATAGTATCAATTGTATATATATCTACCACATCTTCTTTATCCATTCATCTGTCAATGGACATCTGGGCTCTTCCCATAGTTGGGCTATTATGGACATTGCTGCTGTAAACACTGGGGTACAGTTTCCCCTTCAGACACTCTATTTGTATCTCTGGGGTAAATACCCAGTAGTGCAGTTCCTGGGTCACAAGGCAGCTCTATTTTAAACTTTTCAAGGAACCTCCATGCTGTTTTCCAGAGTGCCTATACCGGCTTGCCTTCCCACCAACAGTGTAAGAGGGTTCCCCTTTCTCAGCATCTTCACCAACATCTATTGTTTCCTGAGTTGTTAATTTTAGCCATTCTGACTGGTGTGAGGTGGTATCTCACTGTGGTTTTGATTTGTATTTCCCTGATGGCGAGTGATGTGGAGCATTTTTTCATGTCTGTTGGCCATCTGGATGTCTTCTTTGCAGAAATGTCTGTTCATGTCCTCTGCCCATTTCTTGATTGGATTATTTGTTCTTTGGGTGTTGAGTTTGATAAGTTCTTTATAGATTTGTATACTAGCCCTTTATCTATCATTTGCAAATATCTTCTCCCATTTTGTTGGTTGTCTTTCAGTTTTGTGGATTGATTCCTTTGCTGTGCAAAAGCTTTTATCTTGAGGAGGTCCCAGTAGTTCATTTTTGCCTTGTTTCCCTTGCCTTTGGAAATGTGTCTAGCAAGAAGTTGCTGTGGCCAAGATCACAGACATTGCTGCCTGTGTTCTGCTCTTGGATTTTGATAGATTCCTTTCTCACATTTAGGTTTTTTGTCCATTTTGAGTCTATTTTTGTATGTGGTGTAAGAAAGTAGTCCAGTTTCATTCTTCTGCATATGGCTGTCCAATTTTTCCAACAGCATTTTTTGAAGAGACTGTCTTTTTTCCATTAGGTATTCTTTTCTGCTCTTTTGAAGATTAGTTGACCATAGAGTTGAGGGTCCATTTCTGGCTTCTCTGTTCTATTCCACTGATCTATGTGTCTGTTTTTGTGCCAGTACCATACTGTCTTGATGATTACAGCTTTGTAATAGAGCTTGAAGTCAGGCAATGTGATGCCACCAGATTTGGTTTTCTTTTTCAACATTTCTTTGGCTATTCAGTGTCTTTTCTGGTTCCATACAAATTTTAGGATGGTTTGTTTCAGTTCTGTGAAAAAAGTTGATGGTATTTTGATAGGGATTGCATTGACTGTGTAGATTGCTTTAAGTAGCTAATTGTTCTTCTAATCTGTTAGCATAGAACATTTTTTTTCCAATTTTTGGGTCTTCCTCAATTTCTTTCATGAGTGTTCTATAATTTTCTGAGTGTAGATCCTTTGCCTCTTTGGTTAGGTTTATTCCTAGGTATCTTATGGTTTGGGGTATAATTGTAAATGGGATTGACTCCTTAATTTCTCTTTTTTCTGTCTCATTGTTAGTGTGTATAGAAATGTAATGGATTTCTATGCATTGATTTTATATCCTGCTACTTTGCTGAATTCCTGTATGAGTTCTAGCAATTTTGGGGTGGAGTCTTTTGGGTTTTCCACATAGAATATCATGTTATCTGTGAAGAGGAGAGTTTGACTTCTTTGTGGATTTGGATGCCTTTATTTCTTTTTTGTTGTCTGATTGCTGAGGCTAGGACTTCTAGTACTATTTGAACAGCAGTGGTGATAGTGGACATCCCTGTTGAGTTCCTGACCTTAGGGGAAAAGCTCTCATTATTTCCCCTTTGAGAATGATATTTGCAGGGCACCTGGGTGACCAGCCATTAAGCGCCTGCATTTGGCTCAGGTCATGATCCCACGGTCCTGGGATCAAGCACCACATCTGGCTCCCTGATCAGAAGGAAGCTTGCTTCTCCCTCTGCCACTCCCCCTGCTTGTGTTCACTCTCTCAGTGTCTCTCTGTCAAATCAATAAAAATAAAATCTTAAAAAAAAGGAGAGAGAATGATGTTCACTGTGGACTCTTCATAGATGGCTTTTATCACATTGAGGTATGTTCCCTCGGTCCCTACACTGTGCAGAGTTTTAATCAGGAAGGGATGCTGTACTTTGTCAAGTGCTTTTTCTGCATCTATTGAGAGGATCATATGGTTCTTGTCCTCTCTTTTATTAATATAGTGTATCACATTGATTGATTTGCAACTGTTGAACCATCTTTGCAGCCCAGGAAGGAATAAATCCCACTTGGTCATGGTGAATAGTCTTTTTTTTTCTTTTTTAAGATTTTATTTATTTATTAGGCAGAGAGGCAGGCAGAGAGAGGGGGAAGCAGGCTCCCCACCCAGCAGAGAGCCGGACTTGGGCCTTGATCCCAGGACTCTGAGATCATGACATGAGCCGAAGGCAGAGGCTCAACCCACTGAGCCACCCAGGTACCCAGTGAATAGTCCTTTTAATGTATTGTTGGATCCTACTGGCAAGTATCTTGGTGAGAATTTTTGCATCCATGTTCATCAGGGATATTGGTCTGTAATTCTCCTTTTTAGTGGGGTCTTTTTCTGGTTTGGGGATGAAGGTCATGCTGACCTCATGGGAAGAGTTGGGAAGTCTTCCTTCCATTTCTATTTTTTGAAACTGTTTCAGAAGAATAGGTATCAATTCTTTAAATGTTTGGTATTCTCCTGGGAAGCCATCTGGCCCTGGGCTCTTGTTTTTTAGGAGATTTTTGATGACTGCTTCAATTTCCTTACTGGTTATGTGTCTGTTCAGGTTTTCTGTCTTCCTGTTTCAGTTTTGGTAGTTTCTATGTCTCTAGGAATGCATCCATTTATTCTAGGTTGCCTAATTTGCTGGCATATAGTTGCTCATCCTGTGTTCTGTGTGTGTGTGTGTGTTTTAAGATTTTATCCATTTGACAGAGATCACAAGTAAGGCAGAAAGGCAGGCACGGAGAGGGGGAGGCAGGCTCCCCACTGAGCAGAGAGCCTGATGTGGGCTTGATCCCAGGACCTTGGGATCATGACCTGAGCTGAAAGTAGAGGCTTTAACCCACTGAGCCACCCAGGCGCCCCTGCTCATCATATGTTCTTATAGTTCTTTGTATTTCTTCAGTGTTGGTTGTGATCTCTCCTCTTTCATTCATGATTTTATTTACTTGAGTCCTTTTCCTTTCTTTTTGGTAAGTCTGGCCAAGGGTTTTTTTTTATTTATTTGACAGACAGAGATCACACAAGCAGGCAAAGAGGGGAGGGGAGAAGCAGGCTCCCTGCCGAGCAGAGAGCCCGATGCGGGACTCGATCCCAGGACCCTGGGATCATGACTGGAGCCGAAGGCAGCGGCTTAACCCACTGAGCCACCCAGGCGTCCCTGGCCAAGGGTTTTTTGATATTATTAATTCTTTCAAAGAACCAGGTCCTAGTTTCATCTGTTCTACTGTTCTTTTTGTTTCTACCAAGGAAAGTCTTTAATGAAGGACAAAGACATAAGAAATGTAGTCTATGTGATTTATAAAGCAATCTTTTAATTTTTAGATTATTATATACTAAAAGCATATAGTTCTATGAATTTCCACAGCCATGCATAGTTTTGTGTAACCATAATAGGATATAGAACAGTTCCATTATCTCCCCTAAAATCTCCATGGGATCCCTTTATCTCTTCCCTTCCCCAAAACTCTAATTCCTAGCAACCATTGATCTGTTCTCCACATTATAGTTTTATCTTTTTGAGAATATCATATAAAGGGAATCTCTGTAATATTTTTATTTATTATTATTTTTAAATTACAGTATTGGTAATGCACAGTGCTATGTTAGTCTCAGGTGTACAAATAGTGATTCAACAATTGTATCCATTACTCAGTGTTCATCAAGATAAATGTACTCTTAATCCTTTTCACCTATTTTATCCATCTCCCCACCCACTTCCCCTCAGTAACTATAGGTTTGTTTTCTATATGTAAGAGTCTGGTTTTGTTTTTGTTTTTATTTTTTTTGTCTTTTTCTTTTTTCATCTGTTTTGTTTCTTAAATTGTGTGAAATCACATGGTACTTGTCTTTATCTACTTGAGTTTTTTCACTTAGCATTATATCCTCTAGATTCAGTTGTTGCTGACAGCAAGACTTTATTCTTTTTTATGGCTGAATAATATTCTACCATATATATATACATATTCATATTGAGAGAGATCACACCTTCTTTATCCATTCATGTATTGATGGACTATTGGACTTTTCCCATATCATGGCTATTGTAAATAATGCTGCAATAGACATAGGGTTGCATATCTCTTTTCAAATTCGTGTTTTCACATTCTTTGGGTAAATGCCCAGAAGTGCAATTACTGGATCATACGGTAATTCTATTTTTAGTTTTTTGAGGAGACTACATACAGTTTTCCACAGTGGCTGCACCAATTTACATTCCCACCAACAGTGCACAAGGAATCCCTTTTCTCCACATTCTCGCGCTACTTCCTATTTCTCATCTTTTTTATATTAACCATTGTGACTGATGTGAGGTGATCTGTCATTGTGGCTTTGATTTGCATTTTTCTGATGATTAGTGATGCTGAGCATCTTCTCACATGTGTGTTGGCCATCTGTATGTCTGTTGCAATATTAGGCACACTCACAAAAAATTTTCCTGTACCCTCTTATTTCATGAGGCTTGCAAGTTAAACTAACAAAAGACAGATTAACAGGAGAAAAGGTTTATTTTTGATGTCTGTGGGGGCTTCACAAAGAAAAAGTGAAAACCTAAAGAGGCAGTTAGACCTGGGAGCTTATACATGATTAGACAAATGAGCTTTTATACATTGACTAGACAAAGGAACAGGGCTTTGGGCTTCTATGGGCAGCAGATTGTGGAAAGGTACATATGTGGTGATTAGTAGGAGTCTTCTCTTCCTAGTACAGGGGAGGGGAACAACTTCACAGATGGGAATTTATGTTACCTTTTTTTTTTTTTTTAAAGATTTTATTTTTTAAGTAATCTCTACACCGAATGTGAGGCTTGAACTCACAACCCTGAGATCAAGAGTCAGAGTGAATTCAAGATGAAGAGTCTACTGAGTCAGCCAAGCAACCCTATGTTATCTTTAAAAAGGGAAAATTTAAAAAAATAAAAGGAAATTTATGCCCTGCTTTTTATCAGAAAGGGAGGGGATAGAAAGTTACTCCTGTGTCTGTGTTTCTTAATTGCCTCCAGCTGAAAATAATCTTTTGCCCACGTGGCAGATTTTGGGGTGACATATTTTGATCCCCTTTCAGACCTGTCTCCTGGCACCGGGTTACTGACACATTTCCTTTGTGGCTATATGTTGCTTTAGAGAATATTTCCATATCAAGTCCACATTTCCTCATCTCTATTCACCATTTAGAATCATAATGAGAGTTAAGGATTAAATGCTTCAATAGAACATTTAGTAATAAAGCATCAGTTTTACTCACTTCTGGTGTTTGAGCAGCTGAGTTCCACATAACTGGTCTCTGAAGGAACACAACTTGTTTTGTAGCCAAATTCCCTTCACTGCAAATTAAAGCAATAGCATTAGTATTTGCAAATTAGTAATTCTCAGTTTCATACTTGGCTAGAATATTTCATATGTATCCTTTGAAATACAATCTTCTGATCCAAAAATAATTATGATATATGATTCTATATAAGTTGTAACTGGGAAACAAGAAAAAATTCCTAAAAATTTAATGCAGTCCTTACCAAAGAAAAATTTGTTTAGAACTTGTAATCTCAATATGCTAATGTAAGTATTTTTATTTTTTTTTGCCCCCTCCTAGTCTTTATCTTTATCAACATGTGAATTTCCACATTTCTGTGTTCTATGCTTTTCATTAAACACCCCTTTCCTTGTTTGTACACTTGTGATCATATTCTTAATAGCTGCATTCTAAGAATTAAGATACTAAAATGCATTAAGCCTTTCCTGTATTATTGGAAAATTAGGTTGTTTCCAATTTTCCACTAAATTTTAAATGTTGCTGTAAAATATGGATAGTCTTCTTTATTCTTATGACTTATTTCTTTGAGAGAAAGTCTCAGGAGTAGGATTATTAGGTCAAAAGGGCATGATTTAAGCTTCTTGGTATGCATTGTCAAATTTGCCTTGTAAGAAGAAGAGACTAATTTAGGCTGCCACATGTGAGAGATTTTATATACATTTTCAGATGTGGGGCTTGAGCCACAGCTAGTTTTATTTTCAGATGCTTCTTTGTAGTCAGCTACTCAGTATTCTCCTTATTTAACTATCATCATGGCAAATTACCCCTTGCCAAAGACTACTTGGGGTTTGTATTTCTCTGAAATGCTTTTCACAGTCTCCATGGATTTATGGGGAGGAGTGTCTGTAGCTAATGTTGCTCAGTTACGACTTTTATTATGCAAAAAACCCAAACAAAACCTCACTATTAGCTGCATTTTATGCTGAGCTCTTTTTCTGGAAAACAAATGCAACATTGAAACTCTGGCCCTAGCGGTGTATGTCAACCCCACACCATCTGAAAATCCCAAACTTACTGCTACTGTTGAATTTTGAGAAACAGCAACATTTTCCCCTAAGTGGTAATGAGAGACTGCTTCTTTTTTATTTTTAAAAGAATGCTTCTAGTCTAATATCATTTTAGTTTAACCTTATCTTTGATTAGAAGAAAAGACTTGGTATGATGTAAAGTTGACCCGTGAACAACACGGGGCATCAACTCCCTCCCCACCCCAGTCAAAAATCCTCATGGGGGGCTGCCTGGCTGGTTTAGTAGGTAGAGATGTGACTCTTGATCTTGGGCTTGTGAATTTGAGCCCCAGTTTGGGGTAGAGATTACTTAAAAATAAAATCTTTTTCTTAAAAAGATTTTATTTATTTGTTTGACACAGAGAGAGAGAGAGCACAAGTAGGCAGAGAGGCAGCAGAGAGAGAGGGGAAAGCAGGCTTGCCGCTGAACAGAGAGCCGGATG
>RCUC01139971.1:0-27736 GCA_003697995.1 Taxidea taxus jeffersonii | reverse complement strand
GGAAGGTGAGGATTATGTGCTGCTCCCAGCGGCGGCTTGGCATTACCTGGTCAACTGGTACGGTCTAGAGCATGGCCAGCCACCCATCAAGCGCAAGGTTGTGGAGCTGCCCAGTGTCCAAAAGGTCGAAGTGTACCCAGTAGAACTGCTGCTGGCCCGGCACAGTGATATGGACACAACCCACACTGCTCAATTCAGCCGTACAGATTCTGTTGACCTCGTTCTGCGCACCGCCCAAGAGCAGTTTCTGGTGAGCCCCCAGGAAGAGACACGGCTGTGGATCAAGAACGCCAAGGGCTCTTTTGAGAGATTGTGTAACACACGAGTCACAGTGCTCGATGCTGCCCTCAAGACTGGGCAGGTGGTCATCATGGAGACCCGAAACAAGGATGGCACTTGGCCCAGTGCCCAGCCACAGGCCGTGAACACTGCGTTGGAGGAGGATGAGAACTTCCGGGGCCAGCCAGGCCTCTGTGGTCTCACCAACCTGGGCAACACATGCTTCATGAACTCGGCCCTGCAGTGCCTCAGCAATGTGCCACAGCTCACTGAGTACTTCCTCAAAAACCGCTACCTGGAGGAGCTCAACTTCTGCAACCCGCTGGGCATGAAGGGTGAGATCGCAGAGGCCTATGCAGACCTGGTGAAGCAGGCCTGGTCCGGCCACCACCGGTCCATCGTGCCTCATGTGTTCAAGACCAAGGTTGGCCACTTCGCATCCCAGTTTCTGGGCTACCAACAGCATGACTCGCAGGAGCTGCTGTCATTCCTCCTGGATGGGCTGCATGAGGACCTCAATCGTGTCAAGAAGAAGGAGTATGTGGAGTTGTGCGATGCTGCTGGGCGACCAGATCAGGAGGTCGCTCAGGAGGCCTGGCAGAACCACAAACGGCGGAATGATTCTGTGATCGTGGACACTTTCCACGGTCTCTTCAAGTCCACGCTGGTCTGCCCTGACTGTGGCAACGTGTCTGTGACCTTCGACCCCTTCTGCTACCTCAGTGTCCCGCTGCCTGTCAGCCACAAGAGGGTCATGGAGGTCTTCTTTGTCTCCATGGATCCTCGCCGCAAGCCAGAGCAGCACTGGCTTGTGGTCCCCAAGAAGGGCAAGATCTCGGATCTGTGTGTGGCTTTGGCCAAACACACTGGCATGTCGCCAGAGAGGATGATGGTGGCTGACGTGTTCAGTCACCGCTTCTATAAGATCTACCAGCTGGAGGAGTCTCTGAGCAGCATCTTGGACCGAGATGATATTTTCATATACGAGGTGTCAGGCAGGTCTGCTATTGGTGAGAACACCAGAGAGGACATCGTGCTTCCTATCTACCTGCGGGAGTGCACTCCAGCCCGGGACTACAACAACTCCTACTATGACCTGATGCTTTTCGGGCACCCTCTCCTGGTGTCGGTGCCCTGTGACCGGCTCTCCTGGGATGCCCTCTATCATATCCTGCTCTACCGCCTGTCGCGCTATGTGACCAGACCCAGCTCGGATGACGAAGACGACAGAGATGAGAAAGACATGGAGGATAAGGACAACATCCCCAAGCCTGGACACGTGGCTGGGGGCAGCTCCCAGGATTCTGGGCCAGAGCAGGCTGGGCCCAGCTCCGGAGTCGCAGGCGGGAGCCGGGCCCCCGTGGACAGCTCCCCTGGACCATCTCACTGGCCCCAGCGGGCACGGCGCAAGCACCTGTTCACCCTGCAGACCGTGAACTCTAACGGGACCAGCAACCGCTCAACCTTCAACGAGGATACCCATGCCCAGCCGTATATTGCCATCGACTGGGAGCCAGAGATGAAGAAGCGTTACTATGACGAGGTGGAGGCTGAGGGCTACGTGAAACATGACTGCGTTGGGTACGTGCTGAAGAAGGCTCCGGTGCGGCTGCAGGAGTGCATTGAGCTCTTCACCACTGTGGAGACTCTGGAGAAGGAAAATCCCTGGTACTGCCCCACCTGCAAGCAGCACCAGCTGGCCACCAAGAAGCTGGACCTGTGGATGCTCCCCGAGATGCTCATCATCCACCTGAAGCGCTTTTCCTACACCAAATTCTCCCGGGAGAAGCTGGACACCCTTGTGGAGTTTCCTATCCGGGACCTGGACTTCTCGGAGTTTGTCATCAAGCCGCAGAACGAGTCGGCGCCAGAGCTGTACAAATACGATCTCATCGCGGTTTCCAACCATTATGGGGGCCTGCGTGACAGACACTACACGACATTTGCCTGCAACAAGGACAGTGGCCAGTGGCACTACTTCGATGACAACAGCGTCTCACCTGTAACTGAGAACCAGATTGAGTCCAAGGCAGCCTATGTCCTCTTCTACCAACGCCAGGATGTGGCGCGTCGCCTGCAACCCCAGCCCGGCTTATCTGACCCCCCAGCGTCCCCTGCCTGTGGTTCCCCGCCCAACTCTGAGTTCATGGATGTAAACTGAGGGCCCCCGACCGGGCCCTGCCGCAGGGAAGGAAGCCATCTCTGCTCTCTTCCTTCCCATACCCACCTCCTTCCCCTCCCCTCCCCGCCCCCTTACCCGTGTTAGGCTCCCCATGCCAGGCATCACAGGCTTAGTTGTGGCTACTGTTCTCTCGTGCCGCTCTATTGCTCTCTCCCGGGGAAGAAGAGGTCGTGTCTCCTCCCGGCAGTGTGTTCCCCGCCTGTGTTTGCCCCTTAGAGCATTACCCTCCCCTTCTCTTCTCTATTTATGGTTGTCCCCTTCCCTTTGTCCTCATCCTGGGGTGTTCTGTGGGGGTGGTGGTGGGGTGCACCTGAACACAGAGTGTATTTTCTTATTGAGACCCTGTACCTGCTGTGTATATATAAAGTGCCAGTGTGTTCAAAAAAAAAAAAAAAGGGTCAAGGGTCTGAATTCCTCATTTATTCTGGGTTCCCATATGTTCAGACTCTAAACTAAGACATCTCCCAGAAAAAGTCAGGACACAAAGTTAAGACAAAAAGTGTAGAATTCTCAAAGACAAATAGATTCATGAATTGGAAGTAGGTTGGCGGGGGTTACATGTGGGTGGTAGATAACAGGTTTTGGACTAAGGTTGGGTTATTTGTGTGCGTTTTCTTTGAAGTAAACACCAAGACTTGATTTGTCTTTTCTTGACATTTAATGTAGAGCCAAAGTTCTCCTACCAGACCAGGCCAAAGGAATGGTCTGTTTTTTTCTAAACCTTAGAAGCCAGAGGATTTATTAAAGTTGGTCAGACATCGATACTGCACACCAGGGCTCCTTTGAACACTTGACAGGGCTGCATTCCAGAAGGTTTAATTAGTTAGAGAATGTAGGGAAAGCTCCAAGATGCCCACTAATGGATGGCACCATATTAGTTCACTCCCAGAAGTCCCTACCTATTGCCCTCCCAACAAACCCTTAGTTTGCTCACTAGCTGGAGGAGCAATAAGACAGGCGTTTCAGAGCAATAAGGAAGTTATTTTTCCCTTGTGTTGACACTAAGGCCAAGGACAAAAGCACTAGCATAGGGGTTGGGAAGACCTCAGATCCGTTCCCAACCTTGAACTTAATAACTCTTGCTCTGTGGTATTTTACTTTTCTGTTCATCATGTTATTGGATTTGACTGAAAGGAGGGATGTCCAGACAACTCCAGAGCACTCTTTGCAGTGTAGTCTAATAGACGTATACCAAGGGGTACACGGCCATGTTGCTAAACCTATATAGTTGGGGGGGGTGGTGGTATGAAGTCCGCCTAACAGTGCTCCCTCTCCTTTCCTAATCTGAGTTCTGCTATGCTCAGTTCAAGAACTACACATAATTTACTCATTATGTGTCAGCCACTGGGCCAGGCACCAGGGCTAGAGAGAGACAGGTGAGACAAAGTTCTTGCTGTCTAGACACTTCCATTCTAATAAGAGGGACACAGACAGGTAAATATAACTACAATGAGGACATGAGGCCAATATATTAGATATATGCAGAAGTTGGGTGTGGCATCTGGGTGGCTCAGTCAGTGAAGCGTCCAACTCTCGATTTCGGCTCAGGTCATGATCTCAGGGTTGTGAGATCAAGCCCTGCATCGGGCTCCACACTCAGTAGGGAGTCCACTTGAGAGTCTCTCTATTCCTCTCCCTCTCCCCAGTGCTCTCTCTTTCTAAAGTAAGTAAATAAATCTTAAAAAAAAAAAAGGAAGAAGAAGTATGCAGAAGAAATGAAAATAGTACAGAGGACTGAGATATTAATTATCTGAGAGGGTCAAGGAAGACCTTCAGAGAAGCTGATATAATAAATTAGCTTCAGAGGATGAGCAGCAGTTCAGAGGTGAAAATGGGAGAGGTGGCAAAGGGAAGAAAGAGCAGGCAAAGGCACAGAAGCAAGAAACACAGGGGCCTCAGGTCTTTATGGAATTTGGCTCCTCACTTGTCATATCAGCAGCATGGCTCCAAAGCGCAGGGATAATCTGCAGATCTGACAGCTCTTAAATAGTCCCTCTCTCTAGCTCCTTGGCGTACTTCCCACGGGTCTCTGATCCCCTTGCCTCCAGTCTTCTGCTCCTAATCCTGGCCTCTGGGTCCCTGGCCCCATGACAGGTTTTGGTTCTACTTGCATGACTTTGATCTCCTAGACTCTTGAGGTCATGAGTCACCCTGTGATCTGCAGCTATGAATGAGAGACCCTCCTCCTTCCACCATGCTCTGTGGTACCCTAAAAGCGAGGCCAGCCCAGCCAGAGACCAGACCCATATAAGAACCTGCACCTCGTCTCCTAGAGCTAGAATGAAAAATGTAAGTGGGAGAGAGACGTGGCAGGAGACAGTTCTCAAGGTGGGCTACAGACCAATCTGATTCCTGGTAAAGTCTGGGCTTAATCCTGCGGACTTGGGGAGCCACCAGAAGACATGTGCAGGGACTGGTAGAGTCCGCTTTGCCTTCCTTAGGGTTACTCTGCTGGTTACTCAGGGTGCTTGTATTGGAGGGAGAGAGACTAGGAGCAAAGGGAAAAAATCTACACAGGAGCCTATTGCAATAGTCCAAGCAAGACTTGAGAAGAGGAGAAAACCAGGTTTCCCTGCTACTCACTGCTGAGGCACTCAATCAGCATCTCCTGGGGGGTAGGGGGAAAAGGACAGAGCCCAGGTCCCTTTTAATCAGTCTTGTGGTTCCACAGCTGTCCATCATGGCTCTGATTCTTACACTGGGGGCTACCCCTTCCTCTCTTTCCTTCTTCTTCTCCCTCCTTCCCTCTCTCCCCTGCTCTGCCTCCTTCCTCCTCCCCCAGGTTGTTCCTCTTTCTCTTTCTCCCTCTCCCTCCCCCTCTCCCTCTCTCTGGCACACCCCTGAGAGACACGCATTACCTCCTGCCTCCAGCTCAAGCCTCCCTGATGGGAGAAAATGAAAAAGTAAAAGAGAAAAGCAAGCCTGAACCATTAAAAAAAAAAACTGGAGAGGGGTGCCTGGGTGACTCAGTCTGCTAAGTGGCGGCCTTCAGCTCAGGTCATGATCCCAGGGTCCTGAGATCCAGCCCCAGGTCCCCAACTCAGCAGGGAGCCTGCTTCTCCCACTTGCTCTGCCCCTCCCCCCCCCACTCATTTTTTCTTTCTCTCTCTCAAATAAATAAATAAAGTCTTAAAAAAAAAAAAAAAGAACCTGAAGAGCAATCAGTATATGTCTGTGAGAGACAAGAATGACCTGGAAGAGTATGACCCTTGCCACTTGACAACAGAAGCCCCTGGCATCAGCGGAACCAACAAAGGTTTGATCTTTCTTGTATCTGGGAACTCTGGGATGTCCCACAAATATTAAAAACAACTTCTGTCATAGATTCCATCCCCTCGGAGGCTGTAGGCAGAAAGCGCAGCCCTCTCCGACGATCCTGCCAGCAGACAGCAGGAAATAAAGACCCATGGAACAGTATCCTCGGGCCCACGTTCCGGCCTCCCTAAGACCATCCATCACCTTCAACTTGCCCAGAACTATCTTCAGTAACTGTCCCAGGTCACAGCAACCTGTTTACAAACATCTAGAATTCCCAGGCACTTTTAGGACAAGGGACCCGAGATGTGTCCAAGTGGGCAGCAAAGTCTTCTCTAAGAGAAGCTGTTCCTCCAGATCTATTTATGCTGATGTAAACACTTGCCAAGGAAACAAGGCATGTGGGCATGCGCTGGCCCGGCAGGCCCTCGGGTTGCTGCAAAAGGCAACTGGAGAGTCACATGTCATAACAGTGGAAAGTACATATGCAACTATTCTTAGCCCTGGAATGTATACACTGTCTCCCTGCCCGGTGCTTCTTTCCCGAAGTTCTAGAAAACTGCAAAAGCACCGTTTGCATAAACAAATCCAGAACTCTCCCAGGACAAATCATTTGCCAACTGAAGGAAGGTCTGGGTTTATGGTTTCACTTGGAGCCAGAGGTGGAAGGTCTCCGGAGGGACCAGGCAGACCAGGCATTGGGGGACGTCACCGCTGCAAACCAAGGTAAAGATCTCTAATGCATAATTCTTCCACAGGTAGACTGCCAGGTGTCATTTCGGAAACCCTGCCCAGAGTGTTGTTTGGTCTCTGCTTTCTCTTCATCACATTCTAAAACAAAACCCCCAAAGACTCTGTGAAGTCATTTAAAAAATAATAATAAATCGCAAAGGCCCATTTTCATCCTTCAGTACTCTCTCGATGCCAGAGGGCCACGCCCCCAGAGTGACTCCTCGGGGAATGACTAACACCCAGAAAGATGTTTACATGAGTTTACTAAATAACAGATGTGCTGAGAAGCTAGAGCAGGGCTCACAGGTTTGGGCTGGTCAAATTCAGGGACTGTAGCTTTGCTTCAGCCTCTGACCATCAGGTAACTTCCAACCCTGTCGGTAGTTCTTTTTTTTTTTTTCCTCAGATTATCTGAAGATGCTCTTTGCCTGTCACCTTTTGGAGTAACCATAACCAAAAAGATAATGTTGGCTGTGAGGTCTGGGGTGTAGGTGGCCTCTCTTTCCAATCTTCACTAAGCAACCTTCTCGGCAATATCCACAGCACCTTAGTGAATGGACGCTGAGTCTTGGAGTCACCAAGTCTTGGAGTCACCACAGCTAAACCCTTCAGCACACGCCTCCCCTTGCGACCTCTCCCCCCCTTATAGGATGGATGAGCAGTTGCCAGATGGGCTACTCTTCAAAGACCACGACTTCTCCTCTGACTTATTGAGGCAGCTCAATGGCTTAAGACAAAACAGGCTGCTGACTGATGTGTGCATCTGTGTGGGGACCTGGGAGGTCCCCTGCCACCGAAGTGTGCTGGCCTCTAGCAGCCCCTACTTCCGGGCCATGTTCTGCAGCAACTTCCGGGAGAGAAGCGAGGCCAAAGTCCAGCTGAAAGGCATAGACCCCGCGACTCTGGACCAGATCATCTCATACGTGTACACAGGGGAGGTGCCCATCACGGCTGAGAATGTCCTGCCTTTGATGGAGACAGCCTCCATGCTGCAGTACCCCAAGCTGCTGGAGGCCTGCTCCTCCTACCTCCAGAGCCAGCTGACCCCCAGCAACTGCCTGGGCATGGTCCGACTCTCCGAAATCTTGAGTTGTGAGACCCTCAAGAAGAAAGCCAGGGAGGTAGCCCTGACATGTTTCCCAGAGGTGGCTGCTTCGGCCGACCTGAAGGAGCTCTGTGCTTTGGAACTGAGAGACTACCTTGGGGATGACGGGCTCTGTGGGGAGGAGGAAAAGGTATTTGAGGCCCTCATGGTTTGGATCAAGCATGACCTTCAGGCCCGGAAACGACACGTGCAGGAGCTGTTCAAGCAGGTCAGGCTACAGTACATCCACCCAGCCTTCTTCCACCACTTCATCGCCAATGATGCCCTCCTGCAGTCCTCGCCCTCATGCCAGACCATCCTGGAGATGGCCAAGAGGCAGATGTTTGCCACATATGGCACCACCAGTGCCCTAGACCTCCAGCCTCCATGGCACGTCCCCCCAAGAACCTCTTACCAGGATTTTCTCATCATCTTAGGTGGGAGGAAGGACAATCAGCAGACTACCAGGGATGTTCTGCTATACAACAGACAGACCAACCAGTGGCAGAACCTGGCTAAACTCCCAACCCGCCTGTACAAGGCCTCAGCCGTCACCTTGCACCGCAACATCTACGTGCTGGGAGGCATGGCTGTCGGGCCAGTGAAGAATGTGCCCAGCCACAACATCTACATCTACTCCCTGAAGCTCAACCAATGGAGGCTGGGGCAGCCCATGCTGGTGGCACGCTACTCTCACAAAAGCACTGCTCATAAGAACTTCATCTTCTCCATTGGGGGCATCGGAGAAGGGCAGGAGGTCATGGG
Organism: Taxidea taxus jeffersonii; assembly: GCA_003697995.1. Classification (NCBI taxonomy): domain Eukaryota; kingdom Metazoa; phylum Chordata; class Mammalia; order Carnivora; family Mustelidae; genus Taxidea; species Taxidea taxus. The sequence goes on along the minus strand of RCUC01139971.1, from coordinate 19,439 downwards.
CTCCATGGAGAGATACAACAGCATCTTCAACATCTGGGAGAGTATGGCTAGCATGCCCGTGGGGGTTCTCCACCCTGCGGTTGCTGTGAAAGACCAAAGACTCTACCTTTTTGGGGGAGAGGACATCATGCAGAATCCTGTACGCCTTATCCAGGTAAACAGCTGCTCTTCCCATCATGGGAGTGCATGAGTGCACACCATGCACACATACCCATATGTGTGTATACACATACAAACACATGTGCATACATGCACATACACATTCATGGATACCTGCTAGCATGAGCGCATACCTATAATCCACATACTCACTATCGTTTGCAGAGGAAACATAAAGGAGGGAGGAAAGGAAAGTTGGAAGGGAGGGAGGAAAGAAGGAAGTTTAAATTCAGTAAGACTTTATCCATTTATGAATTCTGGTTGCGTAAGATGAATACACACAAAGGAATGTTAGATACAATCCCTGTCCATGAAGAGTTTATCTTTATTTGAGGAATAAAATTAGTATCTCTAAAAGTTCAAAAAAATGAAAAAAGTTCAAGCTAGAACACATGGAATATCAGAAAGTGAAGTTCTATAGGAAATCTGCAGATCCTCTAACCCAAATCAACAAGGCCTTAGAAGAAGAGTCCCAGGCATTGGTCCACAGTCTGTTACCAAATCCTGGGAACCCAACCACAGATCAGCTGAATCAAAATCTCTTTGTGGGGGGTCCTGACATACACCTGTTACAGACGTCTCCAGGAGATCCTAAGGAGCAGCCAGGTTGGAGAACCCTGGCCTTAAATGACAAGTAGACACAAACTAACATCACTAGCAAGCTCTCTGAGAAGTATTACCAACAGAAAGCAAAATCTCAGAATATTAAGTCTTTTATGCAAGTTCTAATCTCTGCAGTTCACGTAATGACATGAAAAACATGAATAATGAGCTTGTCTTTAACAATGATCAAGGAGCCCCCTGGTAGTTGCTGTGTTCACTGATGAGAGCTTTCTTGAGCCCAAGCCCCGCCCCACTCCGTAAGAGCCCTGGAGACATAGGCATGAGCAGGAACATGCGCTTAACCCTCCAGGAGCTTCAGGAAATTACAATTCATGTGCTGACTGGAGGGGTGTTTTAAGAGCATGAGACATGCCCTAAGCCAGTCTAGAAGGAATCGGGGATGGTGTGAACTTTCAAGGTTGGTTTGAGCTGATGTGAACAAGGAGGCAAGAGAAGATAGAAGGTGAGTACCTGAAGAGGGAGAATCACTGGGAAGATAGAAGGACCTGACTTGGATGGAGACAGGGGCAGGAAGCTTCTCTGAGCAGAGGCAGAGTCCTGATGGAAGGACCTGACTTGGATGGAGACAGGGGCAGAAAGCTTCTCTGAGCAGAGGCAGAGTCCTCTGTTGAGGGAGGGGTGGTGCCAGGTAAGGGAACAGCTGGACCAAAGGCTCTGGAGCAGAAAAGGGCATAGCCCATAACCTGGAGGGACTGACAGACTGACCATGTAGGTGGGACACAGCGGGAGGCGAAATCGTGGTATATCTAAATGGAGCTTGGGGTGGGGAGGAGAGGAGTTAGTTCTCACATGATCTCCATCAGCCACCTTCCCAAGCTGCCCTGAGTGCCCGCCTTCACCCAGACTGCTGCCCCTGAGCCTCTACTATAGAAATTCTGGAACATTCCCAGGGGATAGGTGTTTGTGGACATGTGGCTGACCCAGCAGGCTTTCTAGGCCTTGTCAAGGAATTGGGGTTGTAGCCTAAGAGTAACAGGGTGGCTGAAGTCATCAAATTTGCATTTTTAGAAGCTTCCTCTGGATGCCCTGTGCAGAAGGGATTCAAGGGGCCTGCGTGGACAAAGGGAGGAGAGTTGAGGACTGTTCTAGAGATCCAGCCAGGATGACAGTGGCTTGGGCTAAGCTGGTGCCAGTGGAGATGGAGAAAAGTAACAAGCTTCAATTTAATCCTTGTTTTGTCTTGCCTTCTTTTCCCCAGCCCACATTTTCAGCTCTTCTCTGACCATCTAGGCAGATTTTGAGCCTGTTCCAAATCCCACTCATTTATTTGAGCCAAGAGAGACACGGTCAGCTCCCCACCAAGCTCTGGCCACACAATGTGGATGTAACAGAGGGCTTCTATGTAAAGCTAGAACCCCTCCCTCTTTTGCAAAAGTACTTTTAAAAATGAAGTTAACAAGTAATGTAATGACTTCACATTGCAAAATTGTTATTGATTTCCTAAGAATACATACAAATCTCAGAAAAGCTTTCAAGCTGGCGTATCAAAAAATGAATAATATCATGAAACAAGACGCTTCCAAAAGCAGGAAGAAAAAACCCACTACCATGTGGGTCCTTTTACACTGCAGTGGTGAGAAGGGGGAAAGGAGAAAAGCATTCATGGAAGCTTTTCTCATCTACTTAGCCTTAGCTTTGAAATGGTAATTTTACTCATTCACCTATAGCATGAGATCAATGTGTGGGGGTTGCTTGGTGGAGTAGGTTGGATTTTCTGGCACAGATTCAGTTTTCTTTACAGGATGGTTCTTCTGCATGCAAGCATTCTTTTAGGAACTATTGAACGTGGTATCATTGTGTAATTTGTGTGTGTATGTATACCTTTCTCCCTGGCCTTCTTTCTCCCTCTGTTTCTGGATGGCACTGAGCAAATCCTTCACCATAACAAAATATCACTTCCTCCACTGGTCAAACACCATCTTTGTTATCTTTGCCCCCAGCTCTCTGGGGGTATGATGAGGATTGTAAGCAGATGTTTAATCTATCTTTGAAACCATACCCCAAACTTGCTGACAAAGAACAGAAAGTCAGGAGGCAATTACTCACTCAGTGTTTACTTTTACTCCAAGGATCCCACTTTCCATTGTCATCTATGTATTTTCAGATGAAACCATGAGGCTTAAACAGGCTGTCTAGCATATGGCCTTGTCTAGACTTCATCAACTTCAAGAATGGAGAGACCTCGAGAGGTCTTCAGTCTCAAAATGCTCCATCAAGAAAGGTGACACCTATATGGCCCCAGGCAGTCATGACTGTGGTGGTTAAGAACTTGGACTCCGGGCTCAACCAGACCAGCTCTTCCATTCCTTAGCCATGTGACTTGCGGCATGTCACTTAGCCTCTCTGAGCCTCAATGATCTAATGTGAAAAATTGGGGCAAGTAATGGTACCTACTTCATAGGATGGTTGTGAAGATCAAATTTGGTAAAATGATAAAAAATAGAGTCTTTCATATGGTAGCAATTAAATTTTATATAGAAAAAAATGCCATTTTCTTTGGCAAATAAATGTTTTGCCCCTTCTTTTCTTATATGAAATCCATCCTAAATCTCTTGTGCCAAATTTTGCTAGTAGTGAACTAATTTATATTTGATATTTGAACTTTATTTAAACTGAAGGGGAAATGTTGTGGGAATAATGCTTTGCGATGCTATTTCAGACTGTGGCCAAGGAGCCCTGCCCCACCTCCTTGTTCTTTTTCTTTTTTCTCATGCTTCCTCTACTATTCTAATGACTTTCAGGCATGAACTGTTCAAAAGCCTTCCTCACTTAGCCCCACATGTATTCTTGGCTCTCAGGCCCTCTCTGATACACGGGAACATTTAGAAATTTAAACATGAGCCGGAAATAGAAATGATTGAAAAATCACTGGTTTTTATGAATACCCAAGTTGCTCCATTTCCCATTAAAAAGAAAAAAATGTCCCAAGTAAGGTAAGCAAACACATACCACAATGCATATCTCTTGGTCCATTCTATGGAGACATAGCCAAGGATCTCATGGGCTCACATAAAGACCAATTTCTAGTAATATATATTTTCTGTTATTTAATTACATTTTGTTGATAATAATACACCTACCTACATTTTAAAAAGTGAAAAGAAAAAGAATCTTATTTCACTCTCTTAAATACTACTTCTATCTTTTAGAAAACATATCACTTTACAGTGCAGCACCGTGATTATATTTTTCCCGCAGGTTTATCACATTTCCAGAAACACATGGTTCAAAATGGAGACAAGGATGATCAAGAATGTGTGCGCCCCTGCCGTGGTGCTTGGGGAGAAGATTGTTATCGTAGGAGGTGAGTTGGAACAAAGGATAGCTAGGCTGGACACAAACTTGGCATCTCCCATGGAAAAAGGGTCACTAAATGAGACAGATGTTGTTCTACAAAACAGTGTTTTTAAAAGCACATCCTTCCAACTAGGGGAGTGTGGATGACTTGACAAAGTTCTTTTCTCATCCAGAAGTTTCTCCCTGTCTTCATCTGTAAACAAGGAATGAAATAATACCTACTTCACGGAATTGTCGTGATAATAAAATGTGCTCGCATATCTAAAGCACTTAGCACTATCCCAGATACGTGGCAAATACTCAAAATATTTTTGCCACTGTTAATAATATTAGCTGCTAATGGATCATTTCTCTGCAACTCCAGTAGAGTGTCTTGGTTAAGAGGAATAGTTCTAGGGTCAGACCTGGGTTCAAATCCTGACTCTGTCACTGGCTGTATACTCTTTGGCAAGTCATTAATCTTTTTCTGTGCCTCTGTTTGCACATCTGTAAAATGGGGATCCTAAAAGTAGGGAGTGGTGGGGACCAGAGAGGGTTGTTGTGGGAACTGCTCCTGAATTCCCAAGGCTCCTTCTCTGGATTATTAAGGCGCTTGGGGGGAAGGGAACATGTGAGAGAGATGAAAAAACCAATGAGATAGAGAAAGCTCTGGAATCAGGAGGCCGCTCCCAATCTAATGCTGCCTTAACTTGAGGTTAAGGATACAGAGGCCAGAATCAGACAGATCTTAGTCTAAACCCCAGCTCTGCCACACACTGGACTGGGCAGCTTACCAAAACATTCTACACCTTAGTTCAGAGGCCAGCCTTGGTACTAGGCAATGGCAAAGCACAGACATGTTTCCAGACCACAGACTTCCTCCCAAATGAACAATGCTGAGCTTGCCGACATGCCATTGGTTTTCAGGTTACACAAGGAGGATTCTTGCTTATGACCCTCAATCCAACAAATTTGTCAAGTGTGCAGACATGAAAGACCGGAGGATGCACCATGGGGCCACGGTGATGGGGAACAAGCTCTACGTGACGGGCGGGCGGCGGCTGACCACAGACTGCAGCATCGAGGACTTGGCCTCTTTTGACTGCTATGACCCTGAGACAGACACCTGGACGTCCCAGGGACAGCTTCCTCACAAACTCTTTGACCACGCCTGCCTCACTCTCCAGTGCATACCCCACACCCCCACCTTCCCGTGAAGTTGGCAAGTGACTGTGGGTCTTAGTCAAGATGCTTTCTGTTGTAAGAGACAGAAACCTAACTCAAAGGAGTATAACCCCAAAAGGATGCAGGGAGTGCCCACAGGACCAAAAGTTCCAGAGCCTGGAGGCCTGGAACCAGGCATACTGTTGGCAGAACTCTCTGTCCCTCTCTGGCTCTCTACTCCCTCACCCCGTCTCCCTCTCTCCCCTTCTCCCCCTACTTTCCCTCCTTCTCTACCTCATCTCTGTTAGACTTCATGCTACAAACAAGCTTCTGTATCCACAAAGTATGAAGACAGTGGCGACTGATAAACTCAGACTCAGTGCTCTCTAAAGTTGCATCTCCAAGAAAGAACTTCACCATTATCTACATATTAACCTTGAAAATAATCCTAATTGGCCATTTCTTAATTCCATGCCTTCCTCTTGAGTCAATCACTGTTTCTGGGGCTTGTGCTACTGTAACTGTGTGATCCCAGAGCACATCCCTACAGGCAGAAGTGGCGTTGACTGTTATCACTGACAGCTCATCCAAACTGCACAGCATGAGATAGAAGCAGTTTCCCAAAGAAAGAACTACTGCGCTGACCAAAACCACATCTGCCCAGAGCATCATGAAAATCTAGAACAAAAGGGTCCCTGGAAGCACAGGGTCCAGGTGGCAGTGTGAGAAATGGGCCATGACCGTGTTTCTTTGCATTCTGTGGATGTAATAAATTAGAATTCAAGGAACATGTGTGCAACGTAGTATCTAGTGTTTGCAAAATTATCCATGCAGCCAGAATAAAGTTTGTTTCTAGTGCCAAATGATGTTTTCCGCTAGCCTCTGGGGAGCTATAAACCTGCAGAATTAATCAGGATTTTCATTTGGGTAAATGTTATGAGAATCATTCTTCTGAGGAAAGTCAACAAATTCCTTCAGAGATCCCAGCAATTACTGCCCTGTCCATGCCAGGGCTGAATGCCCCCCCACAGCGCTCTTGGTCTCAAAGTGCCTCCCAAGCTGGCTCCGTCTTAAGCTCAGGAATCAACTGAAGATGGCAGCACATTATAATCACCTGGCAGTCTTCTCCCCAGCTATGGAAGCATCTGGAATGGGTCTCACTTCCCTGAGCCGGGCACCAGAGAGCCCTCAAGCTGGAACCTTCCTCCCCACCCTGCTCTCCAGGTTCATGTTCTAGACTTTTTCTTACTTCCTGCACTTCAGTTCCTCCTGTTGGGATCTGAAGCTTTGCCCTGCTCCCCCAGACCACGTGGCCGTGGTCTAGACACCCTGCCCAGGTTGTCAGCCCCTGTTCCTCATCCTGGATGCTGTCACCTTAGCTGGCCTAAGAGGCTGGCCTCTTACAACAACCCATTCTCTTTGAACCTCTCTGTTCAGGCTCTCGATCCCACCTCTCCCTGGAAAAGGTGACCAGTGACACCAGCACCTAAAAAACAGTGCGTTTTGATTAGCCATCTGACTGGACCCATCAGCAGCGTACCACACAGATGACCCTCCCTCCATCTTGAAATGCCTTCCTCACTCTGCCTCTGGGACACCACTCACCCTCTCTCCCTACTCTACGCACTTAATTCTTGTCTCTTTCTTTCCCCACTAGTAAATGGTGGTGCACCCCAGTGCTCAGCCCTTACACCTTTCGTGCCTCTACCCTCAGGCCCGGGGGAGGGAGCCCCCTCGTGCATGACTTTTCATTCCGCTGAGCGCTGCTGTCTTCCCACGGTTCTCCACTTCCAGACTCCAGGGCTCACTCCATGTTTCCACTTGGATGTTAAATACCTCAAAGCCAATGTGTTCACATTCTCTTTTTCCTCACCAAACCAACTCCTCCCGTGGTAGGCCTCCCCAGCCTAAGAGAAGGAAACTCCTGTCTCCCAGCTTCTCAGGCACAAAGACCTGGACACTGCTCTTGGCTCCTCTCCCTCACACCCCACTCTGTTTGGTTCAGGAGTGCTGGACCCAGCAGCCCCACCAGCCACCACTCTTACTCTGGTCCAAGCCGCCATCTTCTCTCATCTAAACCCATCACTGGTGTCTCTGCTTCCAACTTCACCCCCAAATCTCTCTCCACCCAGCAGCATCTTTCACAAACACGTGAGTCAGAAGAGGTCATTCCCCTGTTGAAGACTCTCCAAACCTTATACTGGAACAAAAGTAAAAAAAAATTTAATTAAAAAAAAAAAGGAAAACCTCTCCAAAGCCTTCCCACAGCTTTCTCTGATGTCTTCCAGAGACCCACAAGATTGTCCCCCCACCTCACACCTTTCCCCTTCTGCTTTCATCTCCCACTGTGTCCCCCCACTCAGTGACGGCCACACCGGTCTCTGGGCTCACACATCTGTGATCACACTCACCATGCCCTGCACCAGAACATACTTGGCCTGGATGCCACACCCACAAGGCTCCCTCCCTCACTTTCCTCAGGTGTCTGCTCAGAGATGCCTCTCCTCAGTGCCCTGAGTCAATCTGCGCACGCGTCCTTTGAGGGACAGCCATCACCTCAGTCCCTCTGTCTTCACGGTCGACCAGCCTCAGTGGCCTTGCTGCTTCCATGCCTGTCCACCTCTGATCCTTCCTCCAACAAGAGCCAGGCTAATCTTTTTAAAGCACAACCCTGTTCATATCCCTCACCTGCTTAACATGACTTTACAGCTTCCCAGAGACCTTTGCATAGAGCCCCAGTCCTTTCTCTTCCCTCCAGAGCCTTTGCTACCAGCACCCACCTGTCTCTGGCCCTGCTTTTTCCTGCCCCCCACTGCTCCCCACCCCCAACTCCAGCCAGCCTTCCTCACTTCCCCTTCTCACTCCCGCCTCTCTCTCGTCTGATGCACACCTCTCTCACCCCTTCACTGACGTAATTTCAATTCACACCTTACTGCCAGATTAAAATTCACCACATCAGAAGCCTCCCGTGCCCCCCTACCCTAGCCTGGGTGGGCTCTCCCTCCTATTAAGTGTCCTCATTGTCCCTATACATCCCCTCTGAGACCCTCATCACCGTCTTCCCCTCCAGGCTCCTATCTGCCCTATCCTCATCCACATTCCCAGGGCTGGGCTCACCATCGGCCATGTGTATTATAGATCGCCAGCAAGTATAGCATGAGTGGATTAAAGAACGAATTTGCTGAATCCACACTGTCTCTAGAAGCTCCATTTCAAACTCAGACATTCCTGTGGATAGTTCCTGGGGTAAGCACCTGAGATCCTCTGCTAAGGGGTCACTGTGTCCTTCCCTCTTCCCCTTCCCCTTTCCCACCCTGGGAGAGAAGCAGCGTGGCCTACCTAGGTCAGGCCTGGAGGCTGAGAGCTTATCCTAGACAGCCCTTTTTGCCTGGAATTGGAAGTGGGAGTGTCACCATCTATGAACTCCTTCGGCAGCCTCCAGAATTCCTTCTGTCAGAGACTTGCTAATGCCTCCACTTTCCTTCCCCTTCGTCTTAATCCAAAATATACTAAGCTGTCCGAGTCTGTGGCTGCTCGGAGCTTATCCAAGTCTCACTGGGGCACAGAAAAGTGAAGTAAATTGTCCCCTGGAATTTATAAAGAAAGATGGCACCAGGGCCGAACACATTCGGACCCACGTGGCAGGCCAGCTTTGTGCATCAGGTAAGACACCCCGTGGCAGGTGCATTCATACACCTGGGCAATCCCCTGGCCAAACCCCACATCTGAACTGGGTTATGAAATGCCCCTCAGGCCATAATGGATGCTTTCCAATCTGCTGAGGACAATCCCAGTCCAAAAAGAAAGTGACAGAAAGTTTTGGCACGAGGCTTCCTTCGTCTCACTGACAGAGGAGAGAGTCAAGGCCCAGAGCTGAGGTCAAAGTATATTTAGCTGGCAGCAGTTAAACTGAAACATATTAAGTAAAAAAATGTCAGATAGTCTGACTAATCATCTCAACAGGCAACAAGGGAAGGGGCAAAAATGAAGTGGGATAAGAGCTAAGCAAGAAAACACTAACAAAAGTATCAAAAACCCTGTCCCAATATAAACCAGTGAGCAGAAGAGGAGCCAGCAGAGAAACTAGAGTCCGTAGGAAAAAAGCGGCTAAATTCACCTTCGCCACCTATAACAAAAATCTGTAGGGTCCCATAGAATGGGGACTATGAGAGGTCTTACTCAGATACTTCATCCTTCTCAGGATATCTGACACAAACCCGCCTCACCCCAACATGCCATGTTGTCCTCTGTGCCTCCACACATGCTATTCCCTCGGCCAGGATGCCTTTCCCTGCTCTGCCTACTGAACTCTTACTCAGCCTTCACCTCCTCCGTGGAAGCTTCTCCAACCTTTCTACACTCTCTCACTGCCCCCCCCCCCCGCTTTATTCCAGCTCCTTCCACACCGTAGCACTGTAGAAACTTGTTACTGGACCTGGAAGGGGAGCTCTTCATGGGGGCCCACAGAGTCTTGGTCCCTATGAACCTCTAGGCCAAGTTCAGTCAGTACTTGGCACGCAAATGGTACTGACGCATTTGCAGAATGAATGAGCAGGTGCACGAGTGAATGGCCCTAAATGTCACCAGAGGATACGGGCGGTTCTGGGTGCAAAGAAGGGCTTCATTATCAGAAAAACTGTCATTCTTTACCTTGGAACTCCACCACCCTGGAATCTGCCTCTGGGATCACAGTGCCTTCTTTTGAATGTGTCCTCTTCTGTCTCTTATTGAATTTAGGGCCTACCCGAAACGAGCAGGATCTCATCTTGATCCTCACCTTAATTATATCTTGAAAGACCCTATTTCCAAATAAGGTCACCTTCTGGATTCCAGGTGCCAGGCATTTGTGGAGAGACATTATTCAGCCCATTGCAGATGCCGTCACCAGAAGGCATCCTCCCCCACTCCCACCCATGCCCCAAGCAGAGCCACAAGGCACGGACTCCTCCTCCTCTCCCCATTTCTCTAGAGCATCTCCTGGGTGGGGACTGTGTCTTTCATCTCTGTATCCCCACTCCAGCCCCAGCCCCACAGGGTCAGGCACTGCAAAGATGCTCCGTACATGTGCACTAAAGTCAACTCAACCATTTCACAAGGGCTAGCAAACACTGAACAGACTCCAAGGCCAATGTATAGAAGACATAGCTTCTGAGCAGCTTCCCAAGAGGCCAGGGTGAACAATACCAGCCAAATGCCCATCAAGAAGGAATCGGGTCAGGCATAAGAAATTATGTAAGAACTCATCTGTTAACACAGTGTCACCGGTAATGTCCTCTTCTTAACCTTGCCAACATAAGCCTTTTGGGTGACGTCATGAGAATGAATCCAATGCTGAGGATGTTGAGGGGGAAGGGAGTCTGGTTTCTGAAATGTCAGCTTTCATGCAATCTTACAGGAATTCTAGGCTCCTGTTCAAATGCCACGTTATTCTCCTCATGTGGGGAGTTTGGTTTTTGTTTTCCCTAAAGATATCCGCAAAGCTCTCTTCCTGCCGATTTCACTGATTTGATTCAATTAGAATTCCAGGGCCTGCAATCCAGAATTCCCCGGTAACACTCCCATTAACAAGCCAGCAGTCCAGAAAAAATGGTGCTTGGAGGATACAGCCAGGGATTCAGGAGTCTGAGGCGTTTCTAAGTTAGAAAGATGCAGACAGGAAGGTCTGCCCTATTCCAACTCAGGGGCTGTCTTTGCAGTGTCACCAACTGTCCCATCAGTCCTGCACACATTCAGAAACAAGAGGGCCATCTCAGGACAACTGTAAATATCAGAATCTTCCAAAGGGGGTTGGAAGGGAAGCAATGTGGAGATATCTTCACTCAAGATAAGACCAAGGAGAAAAATAGCAGGATTCATTAGCAGAGTCTCTGAGACATTTATCTTTAATCAAGTATTTGAGGAAAAAAGGGAATTCATCCCTACCTGGGATATAGATTAATTTGACTGACTTATCTGAGGAGCAAAACTGAGCTTGCTAATGGATTTGCCTGTCTACTAAGCACTGAACCGGCATTACCTAGCTCAGTTCACACAAGAACCTCTTGCTTCTCCTGAGCACCCTTCCTGACCACCCTAATGGGCCCCCCACCCCACCTACTGCATTGCTCTCTCTTGCTCTTTGTTTCTTCCCTTCGTATCTTTTGTCATAATTATTTATTGTTTTATTTGCTTCCTGAGTTCATTTAGCTGACACTCCCACCCAAATGGAAGTTGCCCAAGAATAGAGAATACGACTGCCCTGTTCACATCTGTTTCCTTGGCACCTGACACAGAAAAGGCAATCAACAAAGACTTGTTGAATGAATGGATGGGATGGATGAATGAATGAATGAATGAATGAATGAATGCCTATCTAGGCATTTAGGATGAGCACAAAGGAGAGAGAAGGTAAGTTTCTGGAATGGCACGGGGGAAAGGGAGAATTATAGGGAAAGGTTTGACTGGCATGGGAGGGCACAGTGGCCCTTATCCAGGTGAGTGTTGTAAGATGATCGATCTGCCAGCAGCCAGAGGAAGCATGGAGTAGTCTGGAGAGGTCAGATGGGAGACTATTCCCATCCCCAGGAGAGATGATGGGGTATGACCACAAACATAACAGTGAGGTATAAAGGGAAAGGAGGACACAGAAAACAAGGAGGTGGAATCCACAGGCACTAACTGGACATAGAAAATGGTGAGGAGGGGAGCAAGGAAGAGAGAGAGAACAGTTGCTAGCCTGGCTGACCCACAGGGCACCTGTGCCATCAGCAGAGAAGTACAAAACCAAAGGAAGGGGAAGACTGCCCAGGGTTCCCACCCTCCAGAGTCACAGAAGAGTGTTCCTTGCCCTGGGGATTTGTACAAGGACCAGGAATCTATGATCTTGCCTATTATCTGATCTCACTAGATCTTAGAGGCCCATATTTCAGAACCCCTTTTAAAACTCCCGGGCCACCACTGAAAACATGTCTAACAATGGCTGTTACATGACCTTTCATGTCAGTGGAGGAGCCTGTGAGGTAGATGTGAGTGAATGAGAATAGAGACTGAGCCAACATGTCTGAGTTTCAGCCTGGCTCTGCAATTCACTGGCTGTGTGGCCCAGGGAAAATTAACCAACCTTTCTGTTTCTTATTAACCAACCTCTCTTGTGTCCTTATTGGTAAACGAGAGATGATGATTCTGTTACTCTGTAGTGGGTTGAATCATGTCCCACCCCCTAAAGATATAGCCTTATCAGGAAAAGGGGTCATTGCAAATGTAGTTACTCAGGGGATCTCAAGAGGAGATAATCCTTGATTATCTGGGCAGACCTTAAATCCAAGGGCAAGTGTCTATATAAGAGAATTGCTGAAGGAGATTGAGATGCAGAGAAGAAGGCTATGTGAAGCCCAGGGCAGTGCATGACATTCTGTAGCCCCACAAGCCAAGGAATATGGGAAGTTGCCAGAAGCTGGAAGGGGCAGGAAAGGATTTTCCCCTAGAGCACTGAGGGTGGGCAGCCCTGCTGACACCTTGGCCTCCAGAACTACAAGGGAATGAATTTCTGGTGTTTTAGGCCCCCAAGTTAGTGTTGATTTGTTACAGTGGCCCCAGGAAATTAACACACTCCCTTATAGGATTGCCACAATGAGTGAAAGAGGTCATGTTCATAAAGTAGCCAGCACTCAATAATTTATAAACAATTACTATCTACTTCCTATCTATCTACTTCCTGTCTCTGGTCCTTCATGGCCCTGCCCATAAATTAAGAATGTTAGAAGAAATAAAGGTGTCCAAGTTCTTGCTACCTGTGCCAGTTCCTCCACCATTCAACTCTTTCACAAGGCAGGTTGGGACCATGTTAACCCCTCATCTCCCCTCTGTCTCTCACTCTAGGGATCCATGACAGACAATGTCCCCAGTTTCTAGGTCTTCACATCTCTGTGTCCAACCCAGAGGATGGGGCGGGGGGAAGGGGGCACTTGCCCTTAACCCATCTCCTCAGTGGACATGATGATGAGACAGAGAATTCTGAGCAATCACCCTCCAGAACTTCCCACATGAAAGATCCTAGGCAAGTCACTCAACCCCACTAGGACATGGTTGCCAAATTATATTTTAGGCATTATGATATTTTCCTCCTTCTCAGGGCTTAGTGAGGGGGAAGCACCCAAGACAACCATATAAATGTCTAAAGCAAAAGTAGCAACTATGAATGGTGGGGATAATAACAGATGTAGAAGCAAAATGTACAATGACATTTTAAATGTCAATGACACTTAAAATTTAAATTTACAATGACACTGTAAATGACAATGATAGAAGAAAGGATGGGAGGGAGGAGGTGATGAAGCTTCACAGGTGTATCACCTGGGGATGCAATGATCTCTCACCAGACTATAGAAGAGGCCCCCTAACCACTCTTCCTGGCTCTAAAGTCTCTTCATCTAACTCACTCTGTCCCCTGCTAGAGGTAATCCTAGAGGAGTTGGGAAGTAATAGATCGACTTATGTTTCTAAAAGATAATCCTGGCCAGATCTCTTTCTTGCTTAAATCCTTTCAATGGTTTCCCACAACCAAAAAATTAAAGCGTCACTTCTATACTTATGAGGTCCTTACGTGTGGAAGAATAAACAGCCTCCACCTGACTAGGTAACAAAATGGTAGCAGAGGGCCCACCCAGTAGGCACTCAGTAAATGCTATTCTCCTTGCTGTCCCACTGGCCAGAAAGAAAACTCTCTTACTTGCTTATTAGCACTGTTTAGCTATTAGCTATAGCTGTAGATAAATAGAAAACAAGACTAAGTAGATCTGAGATACATGGCCACTAGCTCCTCATCCTATGGGGACACCATGACATGCTCTTCCATACCAAAGGCACAGGACAATGAGTGCAGAAAGGCTCAGTCACTGTGAATGTGGTTAAGGCCTTAGTTTCTCTAAATGTCTTCAGGGAAATACTTTGCCCTCAAAGTTGCCTCCTTTTCATCTAGAATGATGATTCATTTCATTATTCAATGACTGAAAATTCATGAAATTTTGTGGTTAAAGCAAAAATGTGTCACACAAAATTCCATATGTCCATGCAGTGGGACTGAGAAAAATCTAACAATGAAAATCATCATTTCTTCCCTCAGAGTTTAACAGATATCTCCACCTTTTTTTTACTTATAATATTTTTATCTCCTTAATCAACAACATTGTTGTTAAAAAAATTAGATAAAAGTCTCTATAAATAAAGAGAATGGTCGAAGCACTGTCCTTTCTTAGATTAGGTTCAAATTCTCAAATGCAAATGTAACATTTCTGAGTCACGGAGTTGGAAGGAGGCCTGAGAGACCAGTTGGTCCAATCCGGAGAGGCAACACAGAGAACCAGAAACAGCAGCAGGCCTTATGAAAAACATCTGAGGACCTGGATTTGAGGTTCAGCTCTCCCTATAGAGAGGAATCCTGGGCAGGTCACTAAGGTGCAATGTCCTTGCCTATAAAATGGATGAATCTCATTTGCCCAACACTCCTGAGAAAATTGCAACTGTAGATGGAAAAGATGGTGGCCATCGATAAATATCCTCCTACATTCTTCATTCTACCCCTTTGGGCTCAAGATCCATTTAGCCAGGGAAGCAAGTGTAAAGGGATGACTGGAGAAAGATACCAAATGCACTCATATAACCAACATCCAGGTCATTACATTACAGCACCCCAAAGGCCCCTTCACACCTCTACCCATCTTTAGACTCTCCAACAGAACAGTCCAACTGCTTGGACTTCCAACACCTCAGATTAGTTGTGCTTGTTTATGAAGTTCAGATAAATGGGATTGGATAGATCGAACTCTTCAAAACAGCTTCTTCTGCTCAATATTAACTTTGTGAAATTCATCCATGTGGTTATGGGTAGTTCTAGTTTGCCCATGCTTGATGCTTATCGTATTCGACTCTATGATACCACAATTCACATTTCTGTTTTACTCTTGATGGGCATTTGTATAGTTTCCCATTCGAAGCTGAAATGAACTTATCTTGTGCGTATCTGTTGGTGAATATATGTACACCTATCTGTGGAGTATGTAACTGGGAATGAAATTGCTGAGTCACAGAGTGTGCCTATGTTCAGCATTATAGATATGGCCAATCTGTTCCCAAACTATTCATACCAATCTCTGCTTCCACCTGCAGAGAATGAGAATTCCAACTGCTGCATATCCTCAACAACACTCAATATTGTCTTTTTTTTTTTTTTTGCCATTCTGGTGTGTGGAAAGTGGTATCACATTGCAGAATGATATTTTTAAAGTGTAAATCAGGTTATGTTACTCTGCCAATGGTTCCCTTTGCACTCAGAATAAAACCCAGCTTTTAAACCTGACCTACAAGACCTTAGTTACCTTGGCTTTCTTGCTGCCCGCTCACTCTCCTCACTATACGTCGGCACCACCTCCTTTCTAGTCTACAAATATGCTAAGGTCATTCCCAACTCAAGATCTTTACATGGTTGTTTCCTCTGCCTAGAATGTTTCTCCTCCAAATATTCCCATGACTATCTCCTTCTTGTTCATTCATTCATTCAACAAATATTACCGAATGATTATCAGGTTTCTTCTCAAATGCAACCTCCCTCAAGAATCCTTCCCCCACCACTATCTAGTATGGTCATGGATACTCTCCCATATCACCCCACATTCACTCTCTAGTCCTTTATCTTGTTGTATTTTACTCATAACACTTATTACTACCTCTACTTCCTCTTTTAAGAATTATATGTTTTCTGCCTTGTCGTATTAGGATGTAAACTAACAGCAAAGGTAGTGCATCTTCAATGCTTAGAATAGTACATACAGTAAGTATTCAGTAAATATTTATTGGATGAATGAAGAGTTAATGGAAGGAATTCACAGGTGGCTTCTCAAAGATAACCATAGAATATTAAAGCTAATGGAGCTTCTTCCTTTTCATTCCCCACCTAATTGATAAAAATAAAGCTCAGAAAGATAAAATGACTTGGCCAGGCTCATGGTCAGTAGCAGACATGCAGTTTGAATCCAAGCTCATGACTTTGAATTCGGGTACATCATTCCGCCTGCAAGAACCAGGCAGGGGATAAGTTTTGCTACACTTGAATGAGTCCCTAATTACTGAGTGTTGAACATTAGGAATGGATTCAGCACAGAGAAGCACCCCCCCTTATAGTATGAAGGTAGACAACACTTGAAGAACATAAAAGAAGGGAATTGCTTCTGGTTCTTCCAAAGCACCCCTGACCTTTTCCTTCAGAGAAATAGGATGTTATTGAGAAGATAAAAAATGCACAGAGCTGGCTCTCAGTCCATCTTCATTCACTGCAGATGGGAAAGAGACCCATCTTGGCAGGAATAATTTCCCTAGACTCCCAGGGCCTGAAATCTCCCAGGGCAGGAGCTCATGCCCTACCAGGTGAGGGCCCTGTTTCATGCTTCGTTTGGGTGAGAATCGGGTTGTACCACAATGCAAGCCTCAGGACTAGTTGCATAATTGGATGTGTAATCAGTACCTTCCAGATCTTGGCCAAAAGCACTCCTGATACCACTTCAATCTTGATGAATCATCTCTAAACCCCATGACTGGATGATTCACTGGTATCCTCTGGGGTCATGACTATCAGGTGTTCACCCAGAAATGAGAACTAAATTCATAAGGGGAAATATCCTTTTGTTGGAACTCTGATTTTTTTCAGTGCATCAGCTACCACCCTTTGGGTTTCCAAAGAGTAATGGAGGCCACATTAGTCTCTTCCTCATTAATCTAAATAAATGGAAAAAGATAACCAGAAACTAACTGGATAAGATAAAGAGCTAGTGTTTGGAAAGAATTCAACTTGGGATGATAAAATCCATATAAATCCACAATCTCTGTCCATAATTCTGAAATCCAAAAAACTCTGAAAACCAATTTTGCCTCTTTGCTCCTTTTGTATATTGGCAGCAAATTTATTTGGCAGCAAAAACTGACATGAGACTATTTTTAGTCTTTATTTATCCATTTCAGGTGCATATTCATACATTTTCATGCCAGAATATTACTGTTTGATTATGAGGTACTGAATTAGACCCCAATGGGATGTTTCAAAATATACAGTATATTATCCATCTTATTACTTTAGTAGAAGCTGAAAAATTCTTAATACCCAAACATATCTTGCTTCTAAGGTTTCAGATAAGGATGGTAGACCTGTAATTTTTCACTAATCATATTTATTCTGCCCAAAAATCTAGGGCAGGCAGTATTGTCCCCATTTATCAAATGAGTAAACTGAGGATCAGTGAAGTTAATAGTTATTTATTGCTGGATAACAATTTATGCCAAAATTTAGTGGCTTAAAACAATAAACTTTTTTGCTATTTCATGCAGCTTTTGTGGGCCAGGGATTTGAGAGTAACTCAGTTGAGTGGTTCTGGCTACAGGTCTCTCATGAAATTGCAATCAAGATGTCAGCCAGTTATCCAGCATATTTTTTCTGAAGGTTTAACAAGGCTGAAGGATCCACTTCCAAGACAGCTCACTCACATGACTGTTGGCAGGAGGCCTCAGATCCTTGTCACATGGACCTTTCTATAGGGTTGCTTAAATGCCGTCCCAACACAGTGACTAAATTTTCCCATAGCAGGTAATCCAAAAGAGAGCAAGATGGAAGCCACATATCTTTTACGGCCTGGACTCAGGTATCACATTCTATCATTTCCACAATATCTTACTGGCTATACTGGCCAGCCTCTCCAATGTGAGAGGGAACTACTACACAAGAACATGAATACCAGGAAGCAGCTATCAAGGGGACCATCTTGGAAGGCTGGCTACCACAGTTAGATATATCATTTTGTTTACATTTTACAGATGAAAGTCCAAATAATTTGTCCAAGGCTGGACAGATGGCCAGATGCAAAATCAGACTTAAAGCCAGGTTGACCAATTTCAGAGCCCATACTTTAAACTACAACCTAATACCACCTCCTTCATTTACTTGACCATTCTAACATATTGAATATTTAAGTAAATTCCTATCTCTTGTTATGAAAAATAACACTGAATACTCTCTACATAAATCTGTATCTCCATTTCTTGTTCTTTTGTTGGCACAAATTCCTAGAGGCAGGATTGCTAGGTTAAAAGGTATAAACTTATTAAATTCTCTTGATTCATATCAGAAAAAAATAATTGCCAGAAAGTTAACACCAATTAACAATCTCAGAGAAATTTGTGTGCTCCTATCTTACTATATATCCTTGATACAACTGGATATCATCATTGTTTGAGTCTCTTTTTAATTTTACAGGCTATAAATATTTATTTTGATTTGTATTTCTTGGAACATTTCTTTTTTCATATGCTTATTATTATTTATTTGTATTATTTAGGGTCTTTGGTTGTAAGAAAGAGAATTTGACTAGTTTTGATTAGAGAGGGAAGTATTGAAAAAATACAGGTGGCTCAGAGAATTAAAGGAAAGTTTGGTAAACTGGCAGGGACAAGAGTATCCCCAGGACTTTCAGCAACAGGAAGAGAAGGATAGCCATGCAGGCCACCATTACTAGGATGCGTTGATTTTGACATTCTGTCCATCTTTGGACAGTCCACTCTTTGGGTCAAAGAGCTCTAGTTTGAGTCATATATCTAAACTTGGGTAGGGTAGGGCAAGTTACCTTGAGTCAACCAAGACAGCACTTAGTGGGGAGAAGTAATTACCCAGAAGTCATAAATTGCTATTACCAAAAGAAAGGAGGAATGCAACCTAGACAACCAAAGGACAATAAATGTCTACTATAGGGTTTACTTTGATGGGTGCCAAACCCATTCTCTTAGATTAAAAGGCTTCTTCTGCTCCTTACCCTGGTTTAAGATCTATTTTTATTAATTGCTCAAGTAAAGAACTTTTACTTTGTTTTTATCTAAAAGTTCAGACCCCACCATGGACAAGCTGGGGAAGAGCTCTTTTTGGTTGGGAAAAAAACATCTAGAAGTGTATAAATGTGACAATAAGATTCCTTCAACATTTCCAAGTAAAATAACCAAGATCCAAGATCAAGGGAATCAAAGAAGAGACCTACAATGGTCTGAAGGTTCCA
Source organism: Taxidea taxus jeffersonii (assembly GCA_003697995.1). Classification (NCBI taxonomy): domain Eukaryota; kingdom Metazoa; phylum Chordata; class Mammalia; order Carnivora; family Mustelidae; genus Taxidea; species Taxidea taxus. The sequence continues at coordinate 153 of RCUC01139971.1, read as the reverse complement.
ATGGTCTGAATGTCCCTGCCCCCACCTCCAAAGTTCACATGTTGAAATCCTAAGCCCAATGTGATAATATTGGAAGGCAAGGCCTTTGGGAGGTGATAAGGTCCTGAGGGTGGAACCTTCATGAATGGGACTGTCTTATAAAAGAGACCCCAC
>RCUC01139970.1:0-68901 GCA_003697995.1 Taxidea taxus jeffersonii | reverse complement strand
CCCCCCCCCCCCAAATCAGAGAATGCATTCACAAGTCAGGTATGGCCAACTACTGAATCACCTACCACTGGGAAATACCACCACTACTCCCCTCTTGTAACCGTCATCTCAGATTTTGCACTTCACAGACTGAGTTGGGGGAACACATTGAGCATGTCAAGCAAGCCCTCACCATCCTTTTTTTTTTTTAAGTATTCAAAGCCATCTTTGCAATGTTTTAGCCCTTCGTGAGAACAAGGTTAGAACTTTCTCAAAGCTGAAAGTGAATTTTGAAATAGAGCCATCTTTGGCTTTAAGCAAACTCAGGATACTCCTTTTAGCAGATAATGTGTGCTGTGGGTCCTTTCAAAATCTGATACACGTTACAGAGGTTAACCAAATAAAAAACTCTGATACGGAATGGTTTTCTCTTGCTCAGGTGGGCCAGCAGGTTAGTTAAAAGATTTATGTGTAATGCTGAAAAGATTATTATGAAGGAAGTACTTAATGGTATTTTCCTTTATTTATAGGTATAGAAAGAACACCTATCTTTTCATCTACTACTTAATCCAATTCTGTGGCCACTCATGGATATTTACCAATATGACAGTCCGATTCTTTTCATTTGGAGAAGGTAAAACTCCAAAAATCATTTTGGATTTTTAACATTCAATATTTGTTTTCACCTAGTCCTGCTTATGTTAAGTTTTCAGCTTCTGTGAACTTCACCTAATATCCTTCACTGCTCTAAGATTTAGTAGCCGTATTTTTCAGTAACCATACTTCTTGCTCATTGCAAAAACCAAAACCTTTTTGGAGAAGGGGGCAGGTGAGTAGAGGCGGGGAGGGACTTGGCTTCCCTCTGACTCTATTTGCTCTGAAAACACAGACATGGCATTGGGGTGGTGCCAGCTGACTCTTCCTTTTTGGTTCTGCAGCAAATCTTCTCATATCTGATGGGTTTTGAGGAAATCTGTAAATGCCAGTATAGCCTTTTGCACAGGGAACTCAGGAATTAACCAGATTCTTTCCTTGTCTTTTTATTCCTCAGGCTTAACATAACTAGAGACTACTAATAAGTGAAAGAAAAACTGTATGGTCACCAGGTTCTGTTTGGTCCCCTTAAGAAGTAATGTGTCCCTAAGTAAATGACACACCTTCTAGATGACTCACCATCCATATGGGAGTTGGTAAAGTCATGTTTCCTCCAGTTTTCTAAAAAGTAAAGATTTGAACCAGCATTTCAGTTTTTAAGAAATGAATCACTAAGTGACTGTCAAAATAACATTCTTTCATGTTCCATCCCCACATGGGTAAGTGTCATCACAGTTTACAACTGTTGGGTGGCTTGACAGTTTGAGCAACTGCTGGTTTCATCTAGAAACAAACACATAGAATGTACCCGAGAAAAGCCATGCTGTGCTCATCAATTCAGACTTCTGTATCATAAGGAAATTAATCTAATTCTGAGGTGCCATAACTATTTTTGGTTGCTTTTTCTTACTATGAATCTGCAGTTAAATTCTTGCCTTCAGCAACCTCCAAAGATACAACCTAAGGCTTGAATTTCACCTGTGAATGTTGGGAGTCTTCAATCAGGGGAAAACATGAGTGGTGGGAAAACTTCCTCTATGTTTATAGGGAAGGAAGTCAGCATTTCTACGCCTTGAAAATTAGCTGGAGCGTTGTGGGCATATTACAAGTCATTCACACCAAGAGCTACAAGCAATGAACTCCTTATCCTGCCTGGCCTTTCCAGTGGGAAAAAATTGCTTTAGTTGGCAGTGTGTTTATTTCTTAATTATTATCCTACTGTTAAAATTAGAGAAGCCTCTTATTAAAGTAACACAACCATTCATATGGAAAGCGGACTGAAAATAGCTAAGTGGGAGTTCAGTATAATTCCTGAGTCAATGTATAAATTAAGTAGCTTAGTAGCAGTCTAATGACCTGAAGAGTACCATCTGCTGCCTTCTCCATCCCAGAGCTATGTAACGGGACGTGCTCTTTTGTGTGCAGGTCAGTGGATGAGAGCTCGGACTTCTGTCCCTCAGAGACCATCTGTGAAATGGCAATGATGATAATAGTGCTCACCTTACAGAGCTGTTGAGAAGAGAAAGCCTTAGTGCTCCATAAGTTACCATCATGTGAATGATCACTGGGCAATAAAGACAGCCAACTCTTCCCTAGATGTTACTTAACATGGTGGGATTTCATTTTAAAATTTAAACCAACAAATACATCCTGTTTAGAGGAATAGTTGTTTCTCCTATTTAGTTTTTTTCCAAATGCAGTGTGGGCTCTCTACAGTGCAGACTCCAAAAGTCCCCGCCAGAGGCCCAGGTTCTAATAAAGTCTTAGAAAGCCCTAACCAAATACATATAGGACACAAATAAGATGTTATTAAGCATGACATCATTATGAATGTCCTTTCCATAAAGCTTCTCTAGTATCATATTTTTCTCATCTCTGTCATTTTCTTGTCAATGAAAAAGGTGTGAGCACGCCAGCTTGTTCAGTAAGTTTACCTCCAACCTGTTTACAGTTGATGGTCTAGATTCTACTGGGTTACTTTTATTTGGGAATTGCTTTATAACATATTTGGGGAATTGTATATGGAGAATAAATACTATAGCTTGGCCATGGGCCTTCTTTTTCAAAATTTTGCTGCTTTTTTTAGCAGAGGAGCAATTAAGATATGCTACAATATGCAGTACTTTCTTTGGTTGCATGGTATTAGTAATTTAGTAGCTGTTAGGAAATTTCTCACATGTACAGTGAGAAAAGAAGTAAATAATCACAATTTTTATTTCAAAGTGCTGCATAGACTTGGGTTGTGACCTAGCTTTTACTTTACTGTATCTATTTCTAATTCCTGGACACAGATTCCATGGTTGACACTTTTTATGCTATTGGTCTTGTGATGCGCCTTTGCCAGTCCATTTCCCTCCTGGAGTTGCTGCACATATATGTTGGCATTGAACCAAACCATCTCTTTCCTAGGTTTCTGCAGGTAGGTTTTGTTTTGTTTTGTTTTGTTAACAATTTATCACTGGGGGCGCCTGGGTGGTACAGCTAGTTAAGCAGCCAGCTCTTGGTTTCGGCTCAGGTTATGATCTTAGGGTTGTGAGATGGAGCCCTGTGTCGGGCTCCACACTCCACACACAGTCTGCTTCACGTTCCCTCTCCCTCTTCCCCTCCCACCTGTGTGTGTGTTCTTTCTGTCAAATAAGTAAATCTTGGGTGAAAAAATGCACATGATATTATTGACTATATTCTCTATGCTGTGCTTTTCATTTCTGTGACATATTTTAAAACTGGACATTTGCACCTCTTAATCTCCTTTATCTATCTTGCCCATCCCCCCAAACACCCCTCCTCTGGCAACCGTCAGTTCCCTGTATTAAGGAGTCTGTTTGGGGGCTTTATTTATTTATTTTTTTGGTTGTTCGTTCATTTGTTTTTTAGGTGCTACAAATAAGTCAAATTATGTGGTCTTTGTCTTTCTCTTTCTAACTTATTTCACTTAGCATAATACCCTCTAAAACCATCCATGTTCTTATAAATGGCAAGATCTTATTCTTTCTCATGGCTGAGTAATATTCGTGTATGTGTTTACACGCACCACATTTTTATCCATTCACCTATGGATGGACACTTGGAGTTGCGTCTATAACTTGGCTGTTAGAAATAATGCCTGTAAACAATAGCAATATTGCAGTAAACACAGGGGTGCATATGTTTTCAAATTAGTGTTTTTGTTTTTGTGGGTAAATACCCAGTAGTGGAGTTACTGGATTATATGGTATTTCTATTTTTAATTTTTTAAGGAAATTCCATACTGTTTTCTCCAGTGGCTGCATTAATTTACATTCCCACCAATTGCCTTTTCTCTTCATCCTTGCCAACACTTCTTGTTTCTTGTCTCTTTGATTCTAGCCACTGCCAAGTATGAGGAGATATCTCATTGTGGTTTTGATTTGCATTTCCCTGATGATTAGAGCATCTTTTCATGAGCCTGTAGGCCATCTGTATGTTTTCTCTGAAAAAATGTCTGTTCAGTTCTTCTGCCCATTTTTTAATTGGATTGTTTGTTTTCCTGGTGTTGTGTAAGTGCTTCATGTATATTTGGATAGTAACTCCTTACCAGATATTTCTCATTCAGATACATTCTCCCACTCAGTACATAGCCTTTTTGTTTTGTTGATGGTTTCATTTGCTGTGCAAAGGCTTTTAATTTTGGTGTAATCCCAGTGGGTTAATTTTGCTTTTGTTTCTCTTGCCTGCGGAGACATATGCATAAATACGTTGCTAAGGCTGATGTCCAAGAGATTACTGCCCATGTTTTCTTTTAGGAGTCTAATGGTCTTAGGTCTCACATTTAGGTCTTTAATCCATTTTGAATCTGGTTTTGTGTATGTTATAAGAAAATGGTCCAGTTTCTTTCTTTCATGTGTAGCTCTCCCATTTTTCTCAATACCATTTGTTGAAGAGACTGTCTTTTCCCCCATTGGACATTATTGCCTCCTTTGTTGAAGATTAATTAACCATATAATCATGGGTTTATTTCTGGGCTCTCTGTTTAGTTCCTTTGATCTGTGTGTCTGTTTTTGTGCCAGTACCATGCTGTTTTGATTACTTCAGCTTTGTCATATTTTGAAATCTGGGACTGCAGTCCCTCCACTGTGTGGTTCTCTCTCAAGACTTCTTTGTCTATTCAAGGTCTTTTGTGGTTCTGTACAAATTTTAGGATTATTTGTTCTAGTTCTGTGAAAATGCTTATGGTATTTTTACAGGGTTTGCTTTGAGTCTGTAGTCTGCTTTGGATAGTATCGACATTTTAATGATAATTCTTCATGAGCTTGGTTCTGCAGGTAGATTTTAATCACATTACCAGTATTATAGAATTTGTTTTCTTTTTAATTTTGTTTTTTTATTTATTTGACAAAAGAGAGATCACAAGTAGGCAGAGAGGCAGGCAGAGAGAGAGAGGGAGAGCAGGCTCCCCACTGAGCAGAGATCCCAATTCTGGGCTCGATCTCAGGACCCAAGATCATGACATGAGCTGAAGGCAGAGGTTTAACACACTGAGAGCCACTCAGGTGCCCCTATAGAATCTGTTTTATATTTTATACTGTTTCAGCCTCTCTTGACTTAAAGTGATCAGTTGAAAAGCAAACCCTTGAAAAATTGCAACTCAAGTCACTAATAAGAATTCTATGAAAAAATGACCTTATTCCAAGACATTGCACCATTAGACTAGGCAGTTGGAAACATTCAGGGCAACGATGCTGTTGCTTTGGGAAGCATGGAGGTGATCTTCTCTTAAGAATTGGATTTCACAGCCACTTGCCACTCTACCTGTGCCACTGTCCTGGGCACTGGAGGATAGAGGAGAGTCATAGGATTGGAGTCATTCAGACTTCGGTTTGACTCCTGGCTCCTCTAGCTATCACTGTGGGGTCAGATCCATAGCTATTGAGCTGTTTCAGGGAAAAGACACCACACAAAATATCTGGTCAATAGTAAATGGCCCAGGGGCACTATGTGGCTCAGTCGGTTAAGCATCTGCCTTTACGGCTCACATCACGATCCCAGTGTCCTGTCCTGGGATGGAGCCTTGCATTGGGCTCCCTGCTTGGCAGGGAGCCTGCTTCTCCCCTGACCCCCATGTCCTCTCTCTCAAATATATAAAATCTGAAAAGAAAAAAAAGTAAATAAACCCCCCAAAAAAGTTTCCTTCACCAATATCCAAAGAATAGAATATTTAGCCATTTCTTGTTCTTTTTGCCACTTTTACTGAATACAAATGCAAAGGAGAGACCATTCATGTTTATCTAGTATATTTAATATACATCTAATCAGACTTGGGACTCCTACAGACCTGGATTCAAATCCCAGTTCTAGCTCTTACTAGTTGTATGAATTTTTTTTTTATTTCAAATTTTTATTTAAATTCTGGTTAGTTAACAGATAGTGTAATTGTTTTAGGAGTAGAAACTAGTTGTATGAATTTAAACATGGAAATTGTTCTAAACCTCATTTTCTCATGTGATGTGAAAATAACACTTATCTCATGGAGTAACTGAAAAAATGGGTGGGATAAGTTCCTAGCGCTTAGTTAGAATATAATATCTGGAAGGTGTTGCTATTATTTTAGCTATTATTTGTTTCCTGTACCAGGCCTTTAGCCCTAGATGACCCTGTTCCTTTTTTTTTTTTTTTAAGATTTTATTTAAGAGAGATAGTAAGAGCCCGCACTAATGTGGGGTTGGGAGGAGAAGGGCACAGAGACAGGGAGAGGGAGAAGCAGACTCCCCACTAAGCAGGAAGCCTGATACAGGGCTTGATCCCAGGACCCTGGGTAATCCCAAGACCCAGAGATCATGACCTAAGGCAAAGGACACTTAACCTACTGAGCCACCCAGGCACGCCCACCATATTCCTTTTTAAAGGTAGGTTGAAGGCTGCCTAAGTGGCTCAGGAGGTTAGGCAACTGCCTTTGGCTCAGGTCATGAACTCAGGATCCTGGGATCAAGCTCCGCATCAGGCTTCCTGATCAGTGGGGAGCCTGCTTCTTCCTCTCCAGCTCCCTCTGCTTGTGCTGTCTTTTCCTCTCTCTGTCAGATAGATAGATAGATAAATAAATAAAGGCAGGTTGAAGGATGAGAAATTCACTGGTGGAGATTCAATACAAGAAATCATTGCTGGAAAGGCAAGAGAAAAAAGTGGTATTTTCCATATGAAGAGAGATAAGTTAGGTGACTATGTGAACATGTGTTTAATATCTGCAGAAAAAGGGATTTCTGTGAGGATAACTTTAACTGTTTGCAAAATAAATCAGAAAAATGGAAATAACTAAATTTGATAAATTGGCATTGTGAAAATAATCAGTCAGAATCTGCATATACTGCTAGCATCTAGCAAAGTATTTAGAATAAATATATGCCTTAAATTTTTGTTGACTAGGGTGATACAGATTCTTATACTAAAATCTGTTTAAAATACTGTGAAAGTTTAAAGATGGAAATAGGAATATAATCCTAAGGAGCCTTTTAAGAACTCAGCATTACAAGTTTATGGGAGATTTTAAATTTTACTTATTAAATAAAAATAGAGAAATAGTATTCATTAGGATGAAGACATTTAAGTCTTGAAATATCAAATGTAAAATAAAAATCAAGGTAATATTTAGTGTAGACTCCTAATAACAGATTAGCCAGGTAGCCAAGACTTAGATGGACTTCCCTTAAGTGTATTTTGTTATAAAATTAAAAAGGGGTACATATCTGTCCCTAAAGAAGCATATTACTTGGGAACAAGATTTATTGATATTTATTCCTTGTTAACAACTTCATGCTAATTCTAGAGAACAGAATGAGCTACCCAGGTTAAATGAAAGCTGTAGTCCATCATATGGAATTATTTTCCCTGGAATATGACCAAATTCATTGCAAGTCTTAAGCATATTTTCTTTTGCTATGCCTTTTTGGGCTTTTTACTTTTATTTTTTTAAAGATTTTCATTTATTTGAGAGAGTATGAAAGATATTTGAGAGAGAAAACACTGGAGTGGGGAGGGACAAAAGGACAAGTAGACACCCCACTGAGCGAGGATCCTGACAGGCTGCTTGATCCCAGGACCTTGAGATCGTGACCTGAGCTGAAGTCAGAAGCTTAACCGACTGAGTCACTCAGGCACCCCTGGACTTTTTACTTCTTTAGGCTACATTGGTTAAGAATAGTTTCATAGTAAAACAGCATTTTCAAAATTAAGAGTGGTGTTATTTTAGTTATTGACAGTGTGAGGAATGCAAGTGAGAAATAGGATAGGTAGACTTGGAGGAAAGAAAATAGAACACCTTAGTGATGCCTAGAAAATCTGTACCTTTTTTATTTCCAAAATTATGTAGGCTTCTCCAGTAATAGAAATTATTATACAACTTAGAAATCTGATTTCTTTGAGTTCCAGAAGTTCCAGAGTATTTAAATATGATTTTAATCATATTAATATAATGCTTTATAGAACTATGATCGCTATAATCAAACTATATCCTGGTTTGGTCATTTAAAATAATAATGGCAAATATACGTTGAATCTTTTTTAATTTTTTTAAGATTTTATTTATTTATTTGACAGAGACACAGCAAGAGAGGGAACACAATCAGGGGGAGTGGGAGAGGGAAAGTAGACTTCCCACCCAGCAGGGAGCTGAACGTGGGGCTAGATCCCAGGACCCTGGGATTACAACCTGAGCCCAAGGCAGATGCTTGAGGACTGAGCCACCCAGGCACGCCTTATTGAATCTTTTTTATTCAAAGTGAGTTTGTAGTGCCTACTGTTAATGGGGCTCAAGTGATTTTTTTAAAAAGATTTTATTTATTTATTTGACAGAGATCACAAGGAGACAGAGAGGCAGGCAGAGAGAGGAAGAGAAGCAGGCTCCCCGCTGAGCAGAGAGCCCGATGCAGGGCTCCATCCCAGGACCCCAAGATCATGACCTGATCCCAAGGCAGAGGCTTTAATTTAACCCACTGAGCCACCCAGGCGTCCCGCTCATGTGATTTTTAAGTCTTTTTTGTTGGCAGGGATAACAGGAAAGGGATTCACCACATCAGGGAAGATGGTTACCATTTTCATCCTGGGCTAGTATTAATTTTTGTTGTGATTGTTTGGCTTTTTTTTTTTTAATCTCTTTGTGATTTTTATCTGTACTCCATTTGGATTACTCATTTCCTATCTTCTGTGTAGTTTTCCAAAAGGAGCCAGTGCTGGAAAGAGCTTTGAAAACCCATATCCTTATGTTCAAAGTTTCATTTTCTACCCCCTTCCTTTGAGTTCTGCCAACAGTTAGAAGAATTATGAGGTGACTCCGAGGCCTCTGTTTTAAAATTACCAAACAAAACTCTTAAGATTGTGTAACCTTTCTTGGTTTTCCTGTTTCCCCATTTTAAAGTGAAGAAAGCGTAGTTAAGAATGTGGCTAAGCTACTCAGTAATCCTAGCTGATTGCACACAGTATCTTGAAAAACGCATGGTGCCCAACTGCATTCAGTGGGCCAAAAAACACATCCGTGTATTTGTGATGTTATTTTGCCATTACCATTGTGAGACTGAGGCATGACTGAATTTTCATTTTGGAAACTGGCTTTATAAAATGTCAAGATAAGTAATTGAGCCATGTATCAGATGGTGGTGGTATGTGCACAGGAGGTCTGTTTGTTTTCTGTGTCTCGTTCTGTGCATTTTTTAGATGTTTTATACACACATCTTTATTTTGACAATAAACAATAAAAAATTTTTATGTATTTTCAAAATACACAAGATACAATAAGCAATAATACATTTTCTGGTTTTTTTAAAATATACTTTAGAGGAAAAAAGCAAGATGATAACATAAATAGTTGCTTATAGACATCTGTTTTTGGAAATAATTACATGTCCATTAAAATCACATAAAGAAATAAAACAAATTTTCTATGTTTTAATTTATAAAATGGGAAAGTAATTTAGGTCCCAAACACATAACTATTTTAAGACACGATAATGTAGGTGAAAAGTAGACATCTTTCCTCTCCAACCCCTTCCTCCCAAAAGAGCTCATATACTTAGCTTGGTAAAAAAAAGAAAAAAAGGTTGGATTGGGAAATTCATATATTTCAGTAGATATAATCAAATCAACTAGTCTTTGGGACGCCTGGGTGGCTCAGTTGGTTAAGCAGCTGCCTTCGGCTCGGGTCATGATCCCGGCGTCCTGGATCAGGATCAAGTCCGGCATCGGGCTCCTTGCTCGGCAGGGAGCCTGCTTCCTCCTCTCTCTCTGCCTGCCACTCTGTCTGCCTGTGCTCACTCTTTCTGACAAATAAGTAAATAAAATCTTAAAAAAAATCAACTAGTCTTTTTTTTCTATTTTATGTTATTTTTTAAAAACACTTGGTTTTTATAGTGTGGAAACACTGCCAACCCTGAAATACTGATTTTGAAGGAATTTGTTCTAACATTGTGTGGAAGCCTGAGGAAGAGGTTTTTACTGACATAGCCTTGGGTTGTTCTCAACTCCATGAGGTGGGAAAATATATCCACAAAACTAGCCTTTGGATCGGGACATTAGACCAATGTACATTTAGGAGACCCTTCAAGTAATCCCATTTACTCCTTCACCTTTTGAGAAATGCTTGAAATTCAAAGACTTCATATATAACTGAATTAAAATGACTAAAGTCTGCATTTGTCCTTTGCGTTGTAAGAAACACTGCCGCACATGTGTTGATTTTACAAAACAGGAAAAATCCATAAATCAAAACACTAGGAATTACTACCCCCAGATTACTGTGCCCACAAAAACTTCCATTTGCGAACCCAAATTGCAAAAACTGCCTTTATATTTACGAATATCACCTATTTCTGCTAAGGGCAAGCAAGGGTCCGCTTGCCAAAATCACTCCGAAGATTTTTCACAGTCCTAGGTTCTTAGAACAAATACGAAGAAAATACCAAGGGTGTTTTAACATAAACCCTTTGAGGAAAACAACCAAGTTTCACCCTGATTTCTTTTTAGCTGTGAAGCAGGTGCCTCTTTGCATTGCTAGATTAAATAATCTGGTTTTCCATACAGTCATATGGGTTTTCTCCCCAGTTTTGAGTTGAGAACAGGTTTGTACTGTTAGATAAAAACTGTACTGGGGATTGTGTCAAGCTGACATTCTCAGTGTTGAAGCCTCCTGGGAATGAATGACATAATTCTCTCTGTAGGTAAGATTTTAGATTTTTTAAAGATTTTTATTTGATCCATGGAATTCTTCAGTGTGATCATTATAAAACTGTATTTATAGTATAATTTTAAAGATGCTGAGATTAGGGGCACCTGGGTGGCTCAGATGGTTAAGTGTCTGCCTTGGGCTCAGGTCAAGATCCAGTGTCATGGGATCAAGCGTCACATAGGGCTCCTGGCTCAGCAGGGCGTCTGCTTCTCCCTCTCCCTCTGCCTCTCTCCCTGCTCATGCTTTCTCTCTGTATCTGTGTCTCAAATAAATAAATAAAATCGTTAAAAAATTGTAAAAAATGCTGAGATTGACCTTTTTTATTCAGTGATAGTCTTAATGATCCATATAGAAAAATATATTTTCTGTAAATATACTAATCACTATGTTAAATTATGTTTAATTAGTAATAACTTACATTTATTTAGGGCTTTTTATGTGCCACATAGTTCTCTACATTCTTCATGTGCATTAACTCATTTAATTTTCAAATCTTCAATCATAACCTTATCCTTTATAGTTTACTATATAATGCTAATGCTAATTATTATCTGCAGTATGATTACTTAACACAAAAGCTAAATAAATTACCCAAGGCCACATGTATTGTAGATGGTGGAGTGAAAATTTGGATTTAGGCTATTTGTCTTGAACTCTAAACTATTCTTAATTTGCTTACTATGTATCTCCCAAGTAGGATGGAAATACCCTGAGGGCTGGAACTTGGTCTTGTTCATAGCTACAACTCCCAGGACCCAGAGCACTGCACTCAATAAGTATCTACTGAATGATAAATAAACAAAAAAAATATGTAAATAGAAATATGTAAATGCTTATGTCTCATAGAAGAGAGTAATCGGTGGTTTTGAACATATTAAGGATATGTTTCTAAAGTTCTCAACAATCAAAGTAGTTTGGGTTATTATTTTAGTAAAATAATAGTCTTGGAGGCTAAAACTAATTTTTATTTTTTTAAATGAAGCATAATTAACATGTGTTATAGTTCAGGTATGCAATTCAGCAATTTTATACACCACTCAGTATCATCACAATAAGTGTCTCTTAATCCTCTTTATTTCACCCATTCCCCCTACCCACATCCCCTTGTGCAACCATCAGTTTGTTCTCTGTATTTGAGTCTGATTTTTTTCTCCTTTTTCTTTGTTCATTTGTTTTGTTTCTCAAATTCCACATATGAGTGAAATCATAGAGTATTTGTCTTTCTCTTTGACTTATTTCACTTAGCATTATACGCTGTAGTTCTATTCATGCTGTTGCAAGTGGCAGGATCTCATTTTCTTATGGCTGAGTTTTATTCCAGTCATATGTAGAATTTAAGAAACAAGAAGATGAACATAGGAGAAGGAAAGGAAAAATAAGATAAAAACAGGGAGTTGGGGCACCTGGGTGGCTCAGTAAGTTAAGTGGCTGACTTTGGCTCAGGTTATGATCTCAGAGTCCTGGGATCAAACCCTGCATCGGGCTCCCACTCAGCAGGCAGTTGGCTTCTCCCTCTTCCTCTGCCCCTCCCCCAGCTTATGCATGCTCTTTTTTTCAAATAAATTTAAAAAATTTTAAAAATAAAAATTTTTAAAAAGGGAGGCAAACCTTAAGAGACCCTTAGATACAGGAAACAAACTGAGGGTTGCGGGAAGGGAGTTTCGGGGGGATGGGGTAACTGGGTGAGGAGGTCGCTTGATGGAATGAGCATTGGGTATTATATGCAACTGATAAATCACTAAACTCTACCTCTGAAACTAATACTACACTATATTAACTAAATTGAATTTAAATAAATATTTTTTTAAAATATTCCATTATATATAATTATACTGCATCTTTTGCCATTTTCTATGGAGGGACACTTGGGTTGCTTCCTTACCTTGGCTATTGTAAATAATGCTGCAATAAACATAGGGGTGTGTATATCTTTTTAAATTAGTGTTTTCATTTTCTTTGGGTAAATATCTAGTAGTGGAATTAATGGGTCATATGGTAATTCTATTTTTAATTTTTAAGGAACCTTCATACTGTCTTCCACAGTGACTGCACCACAGGCATTTTCACCAATAGTGCACGAAGGTTCCGTTTTCTCCATGTCCTCACTAATACTTATTTCCTGTGTTTTTTTTAATTTTAGCCATTCTGACTGGTATGAGGTGGTATCTTGTGGTTTTGATTTGCATTTCCCTGATGGCAAGTGATGTTGAGCATCTTCTCATGTGTCTGTTGGCCATTTGTATGTCTTCCTTGGAAAAATGTCTGTTCAGGTCCCCTGCCTATTTTTTTTTTTAAGATTTTATTTATTTATTTGACAGAGATCACAAGTAGGCAGAGAGGCAGGCAGAGAGAGAGGAGGAAGCAGGCTCCCCGCTGAGCAGAGAGCCCTATGCGGGGCTCGATCCCAGGACCCTGAGACCACGACCCGAGCTGAAGGCAGAGGCATTAACCCACTGAGCCACCCAGGCGCCCCCCTGCCTATTTTTAATCAGATTATTTGGTGTATTTGGTGTTGGAGAAGTTCTTTTTATATTTTGGAAATTAGTGCCTTATAGGATATATATCATTTGCAGAATCCTCTTCCATTCAGTAGGTTGCCTTTTTGCTGATGGTTTCCTTCACGGTGCAAAAGTTTATTTGGGTCTCAGTAGTTCAACTTCACTTTTAATTCTCTTGACCAAGAAAAATGTTCCTATAGCTGATGTCAAAGAAATTATTGCCTACATTTTCTTCTAGGACTCTTATGGCTTCAGGTCTCATGTTTAGATCTTTGACCCACTTTGAGTTTATTTTGGTGTATGGTGTAAGAAAGCGATCCAGTTTCATTCTTTTGAATGTGGCTGTCCCATTTTCCCAGCACCATCTGTTGAAGAGACTCTCTTTCCCCCATTGTTATTCTTGCCTCCTTTGTTATAGGTTAATTGACCATATGAGCATGGATTCATTTCTAGGCCCTGTATCCTGTTCCCTTGATTTATGTATCTGTTTTTGTGCCAGTACCATACTGTTTTGATTAATACAGTTTTGTCATATATCCTAAAATCTGGGATGGTAGTAACTCCAGCTTTGCTCTTCTTAAGATTGCTTTGTCTATTTGAGGTTTTTGTAGTTCCACACAAATTTTAGAATTATTCATTCTAGTTCTATGAAAAGTGCTGTTGGCATTTTGATAGGGATTGCATTACATTGGTAGATTGCTTTGGGTGGTGTGGACATTTTCACAATATTTGTTCTTGTAATCCATAAGCATGGAATATCTTTCCATTTACATGTCATCTTCAATTTCTTTCATCAGAGTTTTATAGTTTTTGGAGTACAGAGCTTTCATCTCCTTGGTTAAATTTATTTCTGGGTGTTTTGTCATTTTTTCTATGTAATTATAAATGTGATTGTTCTCTTAATTTCTTTTTCTATTTAATTCTAGAAATTCTCTCCATAGATGGAATAGTTTATAACTACGTACTTGATAACTAAAGTGCCAGCTGCCATTTATTAAATAACAACTTAGGTTTAGTCACTGCTTAATTTGGAATTTAGGATTCCCACGTCGAACCTAAAAATGCAAAGTATTTATGTTTTATAGTTACCATACTTCTGAGTAGACCACATTAAGTCAGTGTTTAATTTGGCCTAAATTAATAGGCTTTTTTTTTTTTTACTGTACTTATATTCTGCCTAGTTTGAGCTACACTAAACACTAAAAGACCATTAGTAATTAGTCATGTTCTCTTGGGATTTGTTTAAAATGACAAAGTGCTAAGTTCTCACAAGTGTAAAGCTCCAAATAACTGGTCAGATTATTATACATAAAAAGGGAATAAATTTAAAAAGTCTGTTCTTCAGAAGTGTTTTGGTGTTGATTTAGAATATGAAGGAGGTTCCTGTTTTAAGATTTAACTTTTGAAGAGAGGCTTTTTGAAACAGTAGACTATAACCTGGATATTGGGCATAAGGATAGCACATTTTAAAAAGGGGAAAATGTGTTAGTGTTTCAGAACAAGGGATTTAGAATCACATTGTCCAGATTTTTATTCCAGATCTGGAGGCAAGGCACTTTCACTTTGTTGTTTTTAAAAATTATTTATTTATTTATTTACTTATTTGAGAGAGCATGTGCACAAGGGGGGGGAGGGTAGAGCGAGAAGCAGACTTTCTGCTGGGTAGGGAGCCTCATGTGGGGCGCCATCCCAGTACCCTGAGATCCTGATCTGAGCTGAAGGTAGATGCTTAACTGCTGAGCCACCCAGGTGTCCATCACTTTCACTTTGTAAAATGCAGTGCCCTTTATAAAAGGCAGCAAAAGATAACAACATTCATTTGTTAGGGCCATGGAGATTAAATGAGATATGATGTATCTTTGGAAACTTGTACAAAGTAACCAGTAAATAATGGCTGTTACCACTTTGAGAATAGCTCCACCTAAATTCTCCCATTGTATTGCCATTGAATGGTCAAGTCAGAGTTAACCATCAGATACTTTGTTAATTAAATTGACATTGGAGCTAGGGTCTTCATATACCCACATGTATGTATGTGATGGTGGGGTTTGGGGGCATGTTGAGTGCTAATTTCTGTGTAGTTGGGATTGCTTTAGTAATATGCCACACTCTCAAGTGATGATTTTTTTAAAAGATTTTATTTATTTATTTGACAGAGCACAAGCAGGGGAAGCAGCAGAGGGAGAGGGAGCAGCAGGCTCCAACTGAGCAGGGAGCCCGATGTGAGACTCCATCCCAGGACACTGGGATCATAACTTGAGCTGAAGGCAGACACTTAACCGACTGAGCCCCCCAAGCGACCCCCCTTCAAGTCATGATTTTCAACAGGATGAATTCTATTGTACAGCACCATTTCCATTTTAGATTTCCCTCTCTGTAGTCATCAGTTAATAGGCAGTCTGACATCACAGATAGCTTGTAACTCTGGAAACCACAAGACTTGGGATATATGTTTCCCGGTCTGCCACTAGGGCAAGTCACTTCTTTGGTTCCCCAATTTTTTATTTGTAAGAAGGTGGGATTGGGCTAATCTAGAGTGGACCCTAGAGATCCATCTAACCAAGAGTTATCTAGGTTTTTGCTCTCTGTAGTTAGCCATATAATTAGAAATATATGTTACATGTATGCACTCATGTATATGTATCTTGAGACTTTTATCAAAAAAGAGATGATTTTCCTAATTAGCAGGCACTGAGCAAACAAGATTAGGTGGTTCCTAAGTACTTGTTTGCTGCTAACTAAGATCTTTTATACAAAGGCTGCCAGGTGTCATTGATCGTAAGCTTGGATCATTTGGTAATTATAATTGCAGTTAAGTATACTTCATTATATAAATATAATTAAATCAAGAAACTAGGGCAATTTAAGGAAATACTGACAGTCATTACAGCTATTAAATGGCTTCTATAGAGTGACTAAGGTTTGAATCATATCTAATTCCCTTAGCCAAGCAAAGACCCTCTTGACTCACTGCTGTGGTCACTTGCTGATAGAGCGTGTATACTGTGCTGATAGAGCATAGCTGATCATGTGGTCCAGTGTTGTCAAATCTGGGATTTCTCTGCACGAGGTGATTTTCCAGGATTAACAGCCTATGATTCTAAATCACAGATGGTTTTGTTCTTTTCTCTTTGCTCTGCCTTAAAAATAAGGACAACTACTGAAAAACATAAAGCAGTCCTCCCCTTTCCTTTATCACTAATATGCTCCCTCAATCTCAAGTACATTTTCCTTTGGCCACTGAGAGCAAAGTAGAATGTTTTGTTTAAAAAAAACAACCAAAAATGCGGACTGTGCAGGGGGCATTAATATGATATAAGAAGGCACATTATATTTAGATTGGGAAAGAAGAACTTATTTTTTGAGGTCAGTAATTGGAGCTAAGCCATAAGTGTGTGAATCCTCAATGATTTGCACTTACTGACTTGGGAAAAAATGTGGATGTTGAATTCTTTTCATTTTCCACTGGCTTATAAAGGTTAGGATTATATTACTTCTCTTCCCCCTCCATCCGCCCCCTTAAAAAAAAGCTACAATAGCTTCCCTGTTAGATGAAATCGAAATTTCTTGGTTTGTTATTCAGAACCCTTTATAACCCAGCACCCGCCATGTTTTCAATTTTATCTCCTATTTATTCCCTTTTCTGAGCCTTCCCCCAACTCTAGCCTCCAGGGGTTTCTCCTTATTCCCTAATACCTGCATTTTCACACCTCTGCCTCTTTGCTTTGCCTGCTCCCCTAATCTAGGATGTCCTTTTTCCTAACCAGTCTGCCTAAGAAACTCTTGCCTCTTCTCTCAGATCCAACTGAGGTGTTGCCTATCTTCATAAATCTGTGCATCCTTTCCCCAGGCAGTTATGTCCCTCACCTGTGCTCCCATTCAGAGCACTTTAAATGACAGCATTATTCACACTATGTCATAATTCTATCCCCACATTCTCCTACCACTGCTACCCTCTGGAGCAAGGATCTTGCTTTCTCTCTCTCTCTCTCTCTCTCTCTCTGTGTATAAAAACTTTGGCATCTAATACATAGTGGATATACAATAAAAGCTTACCAAAGTGAATAAAAAATGTGCATATATCACAGGAGGAGAAATATCCTGATTACATAAAATATGTTTTTATTCATTATATATAATTTGGAGAATACAAAAAACAGCAAGGAGGAAATGAAATTGACCTATAACCTTACCCCTCAGAGATGATGTTAACGGTTCAGTATACCTATTCCCAGTTAAAGCATACTTACTTTGAAGAGGAACTCTGGTTTTTGAAATTCGAAAATAACCTACATGCTTAACAGATGATCCTAATTCTTGACTTTGCTGTTTCTTTGTTAGCTCACAGAGAGAATAATCATCCTCTTTGTGGTGATCACCAGTCAAGAGGAAGTCCAAGAGAAATATGTGGTGTGTGTTTTATTCATCTTTTGGAATCTATTGGATATGGTTAGGTAAGGAGGCAAAATAATCTCATAAACCAAGTTGCTTTTTTACAATGAAACCAGTAATAGCTGCCTACATATGGTTACCCTGAATGAGAGAGGAAAACATAACCCCTTTCCAAATTATTTTATCTTGATATTGAAATATATTCTTAGCGCTTTCCATAATGGGCATGTCGGAGGTAATGCAAACCTCCCATGGTATTACAAGAGCAAATCAGTGCATTCAGGTTTCCAGCAGAAGACTTGGCATAGCACCAATTTGGGATAAACCTCACAGCTGCTTGCTAATGAAAGGCATTCCTTGAAATTTCTCTGGTACATGTTACTCTAACAAGCAAAGCAGGACTTCTGTTATGTCTTAGGATTTACAAAGTTGGTTTCTGTGAGTTCCAGAATACTTTAAATACAGGGCCTCATCACTCTGGGGAGGAACACACCTCCACATACATTTATTTTGTGTTGTTTTTCTTTGAAGTATAATTTTTTTAAAAGATTACTTATTTAATTGACACAGATCACAGGTCGGCGAGGGAGAGGGAGCAGACTCCCCGCTAAGCAAAGAGCCGATGTCAGCCGGACGTGGGGCTCAATCCCAGAACCCTGAGATTATAACCTGAGCTGAAGGCAGAGGCTTAACCCATGGAGCCACCCAGGCACCCCTTTTTGAAGTGTAATTAACTGACAATGTTATATTAGTTTCAGGGGTACAACATACTGATTGGACAGGTTTTTGGGTTTTTAGGGTTTTTTTTAAGATTTTATTTATTTGATGGAGCAAGCACAAGCAGGGGGAGCAGCAGAGGGAGAGAGAGAAGCAGGCTCCTCATTGATCAGGGAGCCTGACATGGGGCTGGATCCCAGGATGCTGGGGTCATGACCTGAGCAGAAAGCAGATGCTTAACCGACTGAGCCACCCAGGTGCCCCTGATTGGACAGTTCTAGACATTAATCAGCACCGACCATGATAAGTGCGGTCACCATTTGTCACCATATGTTATGACAATATTTTTGACTATATTCCCTAGGCTCTACTTTTATCTCTGTGATACATTTTATATACAATTCCAGTGGGTCCAAATGATTTATTGAAGTTATTTTGTGGATTTCCTGGGAATCCTTGAACCTCAGATTAAGAACCTTTGCTCTAGGGGCACCTGGGTGGCTCAGTGGGTTAAAGCTTCTGCCTTCGGCTCGGGTCACGATCTCGGGGTCCTGGGATCGAGCCCCGCGTCGGGCTCTCTGCTCAGCATGGAGCCTGCTTCCCCCTCTCTCTCTGCCTGCCTCTCTGCCTACTTGTGATCTCTCTCTCTGTGTCAAAGAAATAAATAAAAAATCTTAAAAAAAAAAAAAAAAAGAACCTTTGCTCTAGATCACCTTCAGTTTCCTTCTGTTTCTAAAACTTTGCAAACAGATGGGGCTAGTCTCCATCTCTACCAGCAGTGGGGTAAACAGTCCCCTTTGCTCAGAGGCTCATCTTGGGGAGGTGTCCTAACTTCTTCTTTGGCTTTAATAAATGAGAACTGCCCCTTCTACTTGCAAGATCTGGGTGTGGATAGGTAACAAAAGCGCCCTAGCATTTTAGCTGAGGTTACGTAAATTATTCATTTACTATATTGTCAGTAACTTAGCTAAATTAAAGTATTTCTAAGTAATGGGTTGAGCCTTAGAGTGAGTTAGAATGAAATGTTTTGTTGAATGAAAAGGAGTAGCATTCTTTGTATATATAATTTTGTAAGTTATTCCTCATTTTTAACTGATAGTTTTGTAGACTTGGGGTGAATTTCATGGAATTTTGTAGCCCATGACTTTGTGTTCATGAGACAAGGAGCCCCATCTGGGACTGGGACCTTCTGACATAATGTTCTCTGGTATGCCTGATCGGTGTCAATTCAGTCTCTGATGAGCACAGTTAAACCCATTAGAGAACAAAATGATTTTAACATTGAGAGTAGTATCATGATGTCATGGAAGGGCTTTTTAACAGAGGAGATCTTAGGATGCATCCCACTGCCACTACTTGCTGTATAATCTTGGACATCCCATTGAACCTTCAAAACCAAAAAAATTGAGATCATTCATGTACTTTAACATTCACCTTTTATTTATTAATTAATTAGAGCAAGTGTGGGGGTAGGGAGGGGCAGAGGCAGAGGGATAGAATCTTTTTTTATTTTATTATTTTTTTAAAATATTCTATTTATTTGACACAGAGAGACAGTGAGAGAGGGAACACAGGCAGGAGGAGTGAGAGAGGGGGAAGCAGGCTTCCCACTGAGCAGGGACCCGATGCGGGGCTCAATCCCAGGACCCCAGGATCATGACCCGAGCTGAAGGCAGACACTTAACAACTGAGCCACCCAGGGGCCCCGAGGGAGAGAATCTTAAGCAGGTACACTCCACACTCAGGTGGAGCCAGATAAAAGGCTCGATCTCAGCAACCTAAGATCATGACTGGACCTGAAATCAAGAGTCAGACACTTAACCAACTGAGTCACCCAGGCACCCAACATTTACCCATGTAAAATAGAAAATTTGTAGTTTTTAGCGTATTTAAAGATGTGTAACTATCATCATTAATTTGAGGACATTTTCACTGCACTCTATAAAGAAACCCAAAACCCCTTAGCAGTAAAATCCCCATTTTCTCCTCTCAGCCCCTGGCAACCACTAATATACTGTCTCTATGAATTCGCCTATTGTGGAACCATATTATGGAACCATACTGTATGTGGCCTTTTGTGACCGATTTCCTTCACTTAGCGTAATGTTTTCAAGGTTTATCCATGTTATAACATGTATCAGTATTTCATTCCCTTTTTGTTATAACATGTATCAGTATTTCATTCCCTTTTTGTTATAACATGTATCAGTATTTCATTCCTTTTTATCAGTATTTTATTCCTTTTATGGATAACATTCCATTATAGCAATATACCACTTTCATTTATCCATTCTTCAGTTGATGGACATACTTTTTTTTTTTTTAATATTTTATTTATTTATTTGAGAGAGAGACAGTGAGAGAGAACATGAGCGAGGAGGTCAGAGGGAGAAGCAGACTCCCCATGGAGCTGGGAGCCCGATGTGGAACTCGATCCTGGGACTCCAGGATCATGACCTGAGCCGAAGGCAGTCGCTTAACCAACTGAGCCACCCAGGCGCCCCAGTTGATGGACATACTTTCTGGTTATGAGGAATATCACTATGAATAGTCATGTACAAGCTTTTGTATATACATAGGCTTTCATTTCTCATAATTTGGGAATAAAATTTCTAAGCATGTAGCCTTTTCGAAACTCAGTTTTTTTTCCTCTGTGATGTTGGGGTGGAATTATCTTCCCAACTTACCCTAAAATTACTTTTTTTTTTTTTTTTAAGGCAAGGCCTAGAGGGACACCTGGGTGGCTCAGTCAGTTAAGCGTCTGCCTTCAGTTCAGGTCATGATCTCAGAGTCCTGGGATTGAGTCCCACATCGGGCTCTCTGCTCAGTGGGGAGTCTGCTTCTCCCTTTGCTTCTGCTCCCCCCCTCCACTTGTGCACACACTCTCTCTCTCTCTCTCTCAAATAAATAAAATCTTCAAGAAATGCAAGGACTAGAAAAGGGCATCTATAGAAAAAAACCCACATCCAGATGATTAATGTTAATGTTGAAAGACTAGTGCTTTCTTCCTAAGATGAGTGAAACTAGGGTGTATAAGCCTTGCCACGTCTATTCAACATTGTACTGGAAGTACTTGTCACGGCAGGCAAGAAAATGATGTGAAAGGCAGTCAGGAAGGAGTAAAGTCTGTTGGCAGGTTATATGATTTTGTACATAAAATCATAAGGAATCCATTAAAAATACTAGAACTAGTAAACCGGTAAAGAAAGGTTGTTGAATACAAAACCAATATACAAAACTATTTTTGCATATTGTGTTATATACACTTGCATGACCTATTCTAAAATAAAATTAAGGAAAAATTTCCTTTATAATAGCATCCAAAAAATAAAGCACTAGAAATAAATTTAACAAGAGATATGCAGAACTTATGCATTGAAAACTTTAAAATACTATTGGGAGCAATTTAAAAATAAATTAAGAGATAACCCATGTTTATGGGTTGAAAACTTAATAAGACTGCAAAACTCTCCAAATTGATCTACATATATTCAGTGCCATCCTTATCAGAATCCCAGCTGGCTGCTTTGCAGAAATTGCAAAGCCGAGTTTAAAACTCATATGGAATTTCAAGGAATTTACTAGCCCAAGCAATCTTGAAGAAGAACATAGTTGGAAGACTCACACTTCTAAATTTCAGAACTCACTACAAAGCAATAATCAAGAATGTGATACTGGTATAAGGATATAGCATAGAATAGAATTGATAGTCTGGGGATAAATTCTCACATTTATAGTCGATTGGTTTTTGACAAGGGACCAAGATCATTAAATGGGGGTGGGGGAATAGTCTTTTCAACAAATGATGCTGGGACAATGACATGTCCCTCTGCGTGGATCCTTACCTCATACCGTATACAAAAATTTAAATGGATCAAAAAACCTAAATGTAAGACCTAAACCTATAAAACTCCAAGAACGCATAGAGGTAAACCTTTGTGATTTTGGATTTGGCAGAAGATTCTTAGACACCAAAAACAGAAGCAACAAAAGAAAAAAGATACACTGGACTTCATCAGAAGTGGCTTTAAACTTACATATGAGATGTTTATCTACTCTTGTAATAAAAAAATAGATTCCGTTTTTGAGATTGGTACAGATCAAGTTTGATAACATGCCGTATTTAGTGAAGGCTTGCACTGTTCGTATATGGTTTTTATATACACAGATAAGCAATTGCAAGAGTATTTGAGAGGATATATAAGAAACTGGCATTGGTCATTGCCTCTGAGGAATGGAATTGAGGTCCTAGAATGGGAGAAGGATTTAGTTTTCTCCATTCATGTTTTCAAGGTTTTGGATTTTGTTTTGCCATATTACATACTGCCAATTCCAGTAGTTCTCAAAGTACAGTCCCTAGCCCTGTGTGGCATCTGCATCACCTGGAACTTGTTTATGATAGAAATTCTCAGGCTCTACCTGAGACCCATGGAATGAAACCCTCTGGGCATATGGCCTGGCAGTGTGTGCTTTAGCAAGACCTCTGGGTGATTCTGATGTCTGCTTAAGCTTGAGAACCACTGCCTAGTCAGAGAAACAAAAATGCAGACTACTTCCTCCATTACATCATGAAGGCAGCTTTAAAACCAGCTCTTGTGCTCAAAACAAGCTTCTAAGGCTGGCTCTTTAACTGATCACACAGCGTAGCCCAACTGCACAAGCAGAAGGATGACCAATAAGGACTTGGAAGTCACACTTGTGTTTTAAAAATTCATTACCTAAATATTTACAAGTCTGTTTTTAAAAACCCAGCTGCGTGCTGGATAACATGGGCTTAGCTTCTAAGTGAAACTGAATTCACTCATCAGAGAAACTTGTAATTTGCCGAGGGGTAAGGGTTCCATTTTTCTTTGTTTACCTCCATAATTATCCATGATCCAACCCCTGAGACAAGCCAGACTGACACAGTTCCCTTCCCCTTAATTTTTTTATTTTTTACCTCCCGCTTAAATGGTAGAAAATATGGTTTGGAATTTAAACTTTCCACTGTGTTTAATTACAGTGTAAGGTATTTTCTTCTCTTCTTCTCGAAGATATCAGTGGGAAATGATGTTTCTGAGCTCCTTGTCTTGTTTTAGGTACACTTACAGCATGTTGTCAGTCATAGGGATATCCTATGCCGTCTTGACCTGGCTCAGTCAGACACTGTGGATGCCCATTTATCCTCTGTGTGTTCTTGCTGAAGGTAAGACAAGAGTGACTTTGCATTATTGCTTCCTGACAAAAGCAGTCTACTTACAGTGGTTCGCTTAACTTTTTGATGATTAAATTACTATTTTTGCTGCTGCTAGCCGACAACTGACTCAAAGGATCATTCCTGGCACACTTCCCTTGATGCAAAAAAGCAAAGCATTAAGAAACAAAATTAGAGGGGGTAGCAGCTTTGCACAGTAGACAAAATATTGGATGAAGAATGAAGACATCTGAGTACAGGCCCTTAACTTCGTAACTCCTCTATGAGTTTTGGGCAAATCATTTAACCTCTCTCAGTTTACTCATCCAAAGGGGGTCTAACATTTAGTGACTCAGTGATATATTTATTATATATATATATATTTTTTTTTTTTTTTTTTAAGTATGCTCCACACCCAGGGTGAGGCTTGAATTCATGACCCTGAGATCAAGACCTGGGCTGAGATCAGGAGTTGGATGCTTAATCGACTGAGCCACTCAGACACCCCAATGATTATTCTTAGTGCATAGAAATCCAGTTCCCCCTGGCTGGATTATCTTTCCTACTTAACCATCTACCATGCATCATACTGTTTGCCAGGAACAGTTAACTCTACCTTTAAGATTTTTTTTTTTTTTTTTTATAAAAAAAAGAAACCAAGGCAGGGGGGCGGGGAGAGAGAGAGGAGGAAGCAGGCTCCCCGCTGAGCAGAGAGCCCGATTCGGGTCTGGATCCCAGGACCCTGGGATCATGACCTGAGCTGCAGGCAGAGGCTTTAACCCACTGAGCCACCCAGGCGCCCCTTAACTCTACCTTTAGATCAGTCATCAATTTCTCAGGGAAGCATTCCTCAACTTTTTCAACCAAGTCTGTTCCCTGCTCCCTGCACCCTGCCCACAGTACAGCACCATGAATCTCTCTTTCATAAGACCTGTCTCAGGTGTGATTAGACATTTGTGTGATTCTTTGAATAATGTCTGTTTCCTGTGTAGCCTCTAAGCAACTTGGTGATATGGGTTTGTTGCTGTTTCCTTGCTTCCTTTTTTCTCAAGCACCCAATATATATGCTCAATAAACACTGAATAAATTATTGAATACAGTATGAAGTCAGCTAGTTACTTAGCCTAAATGTAAACCTAAAACTTAAATAATTCATCAGTTTGCAAAAAGCTTGAGGATATTAAGGGAATATATGTTTCCTTCTATAATGGATTTGGCAGACTGGTAAGGAACTTTCTGAAACATTAAAATTTTTGAAAACAGAAGGCATAAAGAAATTAAAAAGCATATTACAATAGCTGAGGGAAAACACAGAAAAAGAAATTTAAAAAAAATGGTGACATTGGTGATAATCATAAAGTGTATATAGTCTACCCACATGTTTTCTACCGATGACCAGAGAAAAATTTATAGTAAATCATATTAGGTAGGTGGTGCTCTGTATTTAAGTCTTTTATTTTTTATATTACATATATAAATGAAATCATATGGCATTTGTCTTCCTCTATCTGACTTATTCCACTTGGCATAATACCCTCTAGGTCCATCCATGTTCTTGTAAGTGGCAAAACCTCATTTTTTTAATGCCTAAGTAACATTCCACTGTGTGTGTATCTTTAACACATAAACACATCTTCTTTACCCATTCATTCTTTACCCATTCATTCCTTATCTTGGTTATTGTAAATCATTATGCAGTAAACATAGGGGTGCATGTATCTTTTCCAATTAGTGTTTTGTTTTCTTTGGATAAATACCCAGTAGTGGAATTACTGGAGGATATGATACTGCTTTTATTTTTTTAAGCTAAAACTGTAATTACCCATCTTATTAAGCAGTAATTTCTCAGAAAAAATATCTAAGACAAAGTCTTAGGTATATTTGAAGCATTCACACATGCAGTGCACTCATGTCTATTCAACCTGAGGATCTCTATAAGACGGCTCAACGCATTCCCAATTAATATTTGAATGTGAAATTTCCTAGTAAGTGTGAGTTCACTGGTATGGTATTTCTATTTTTAATTTTTTGGATGAACTTCCATACTGTTTTCCACAGTGGCTGTACCTTTACCTGCCCACCCACAGTGTATGGGGTTTCTTTTATTTCCCATTCTTACCAGCATGTGTTGTTGTTGTTGTTGTTTTTTCTTTTTGATACCAACTATTCTGACAGGTGTGAGGTGATATCTCATTATGATTTTGATGTGCATTTCCCTGATGATGAGTGAGGTTGAGCATCTTTTCATGTGTCTGTTTGTCACCTGTATGTCTTTGGAAAAATGGCTGTGCAGGTCCTCTGCCCATTTTTTAATAAGAGAGTTAACCAGCTGCCTGGTATTGAGTTGTGTAAGTTCTTCATATATTTTGGACTTTAACCTTTTGTCAGATATTTTGCTTTCAAATATCATCTCCCATTCTGTAGGTTGCCTTTCATTTTGTTGATAGTTCCCTTTACTGTGCAAAAGCTTTTTATTTTGATGTACTTCCAAATAAGTTTGCTTTCATTGCCCTTGTCTGAGGAGACATCTATAATATGTTGCTAAGGGTGATGTCCAGATGACCGCTTATGTTTTCCTGCAGGGGTTTTATGGTTTCGGGGTTCACATTTAGGTCTCTAATCCATTTTGAGTTTAATTTTGTGTAGGTTGTAAGAAAGGGGTCCAGTTTCATCCTTTTGCAAGGAGCTGTCCCAGGGTTTGTTTTGTTTGGTTTGGTTTGGTTTTGCACCATTTGTTGAAAAGGCTGTCTTTTCCCTACTCTAAATTATTGCTTTTCTGATAAATTGACTGTATGGGCATGGGTTTATTTCTGGGTTCCCTATCCTGTTCCATCAATCTGTGTATCTATTTTACCATACTTCTTGGATTACTACAGCTTTGTCACCTATCTTGAAACTGGAATTGTGATACCTCTGGTTATGTTCTTCTTTCCCAAGATTTATCTATTCAGGGTCTTTTGTGGTTCTAAAGAAATTTTAGGATTATTTATTCTTGTTCTATGAAAAGTGCTATTGGCAGTTTTACAGGGATTGCATTAAATCTAGTTTGCTTTGGGTAGTATGGACATTTTAATGATAGTTTTCCAATCTGTGAGCATGGTATAGCTTCCTATTTGTGTCATCTTCAGTTTCTTTCTTCAAAGTCTTATAGTTTTTAGAGTATAGGTCTTTCATCTTCTTAGTTAAGTTTATTCCTAGGTTATTTTATTCTTTTTGGTGCATGTATAAATGGTTAGTAGTATATAGAAGAAATGTAACAAAATTCTCTGTTAATTTTATATTCTGCAAATTTACTGGACTCATTTATCAGTTCTAATAGTTTTTTGGTGGAGTCTGTAGGGTTTCTGTATGTGGTGTAGCATGTCATCTGCAAATAGTGTTAGCTTAACTTCTTCCTTGCCAATTTGGAAACCTCTCTTTCTTGTGTGATTGCTGCAGCTAGGACTTCCAGTACTCTGTCGTGTAAAAGTGGTGAGAGTGGACATCCTTGTCTTGTTCCTGATCTTAGAGAAAAACCGTGTTTTATAAGCACTGAGTATGTTAGCTGTGGGTTTTTCATATATGGCCTTTATTATGTTGAGGTATGTTCCCTCATTAGGGAGTTTTTATTAGGAGTTTTTAATCATGAATGGATGCTATATTTTGTCAAATGCTTTTTCTACATCTATTGAAATGGTCCTATGGGTTTTTTTTTTTTTCTTAAGATTTTATTTATTTGACAGATAGAAATCACAAGTATGCAGAGAGGCAGGCACAGAGAGAAAGGGGGGCAGGCTCCCTGCAGAGCAGAGAGCCCGATGTGGGGCTCGATCCCAGAACCCTGACCTGAGCCGGAGGCAGAGGCTTAACCCATTGAGCCACCCAGGCGCCCCTCAGTTGTTCATTTTTAGTTTTTTTTTAGTTCTCTTTTTTCTGATGAGTCTGGCTAAAGAATTATCAATTTTGGTTATTTCAGAGGACCAGTTCTTGGTTTCATTGATCTGGGCTTTTTGTTTTTGCTTTTTTAGGTTTTCAATTATTTCTACTATAGTCTTTATTATTTCCTTCCTTCTACTTTCTGCTAGCTTTGGGCTTTGTTCTTTTGCCAGCCACTTGAGGTATAAGTTTAGATTGTTTGAGAGTCATATTGTTTGTTGAGATAGGCCTGTATTGCTATAAACTTCCTTATTAGGACTGCTTTGCCACATCCCAAAGATTCTCAATGCAGTATTTCCATTTTCATTTGTGTCTGTGTATTTTTTTTCTTTGATTTCTTTGCCGATGCATTCATTGTTTAACAGCATGTTGTTTAGCCTTCATGTATTTGTATCCTTTCCAGATTTTTCTTATAATTGATTTCTAGTTTCATTTTGTCATGGTTGAAAAAACGCTTGATAGGACTTCAGTCTCTTTAAAATTTTTGAGACTTATGTTATGGCCTATGGAGAATGTTCTGCATGCATTTTAAAAGAATGCATATTGGAGGTTTTTTTTGTTGTTTTTTAATGGAATGTTCTGTATATGTCTGTTAGGGCCCTCTGGTCTAATTATGGCACTCCCTTCTGGCCTGCAAAGTTTCTGCTGAAAAAAATCAGCTGTTAGCTATAGGGGATTTCCCTGTGTGTAATGCTGCTTTAAAAACTCCCTCTATATCACTGCTTTTTGCCATTTTATTTATTATGTGTCTTGCTATGGACCTCCTTAGATTTATCTTGTTAGGAGCTCTTTGTGCTTCCTGAAATGTGATGGATAGCTCTTTTCTTTCCCAGAGTAGGGAAGTTTTCAGTTATTTCTTCAAATACGTCATCTACTCCCTTCTCTCTCTTTGTCTTCTGGGTTCAGTATAATGTGAATGTTGTTGAGTTCCCTTTACTGAACTCTTTTCCTAATTCTTTTTTGTTTTTGCTGTTCAGCTTGATTACTTTCCATTACCCTGTCTTCCAGATTGTTGATCTGTTCTTCTGCATCCTCTGATCTGCTCTTGATTCCTTCCCGTGTATTTATTTCATTTTTTGAATTCTTCAGCTCTGTATTTTCCCTTTCTTGAAGTTCTGACTGAGATCATCCATTCTTTATTCACATTCAGTGAGTATCTTTATGACCATTACTTGGAACTCTTTATCAGGCACATTGGTTGTTTGTTTCATTTAGCTCTTCTACTGTGATTCTGTTCTTTCATTTGGGCCATATTCCTCTGTCTCTCATTTTGTCTAACTCTGTGTTTGTTTTTGTATAATAGGTGAGTCAGCTATGTCTCCTGGTCTTGAAAGTAGTGGCCTTATGTTGAAGGCGTCCTATGGAGCCCTGTAACACAACTTCCTCTTGGTCTTCGAAATCAGGCACTTGGAGAATGTCCACTGTGTGGGCTAAACATGCCCCACTATTGTGGCTGAACCACAGTTGCTTTCAGTTCAGCCAGCTGCCATGACCCACTTTGCCTGCTGTAGGCACACTGGGCAGGATTTGGTCCTTACACTGTTGAGAGGGCTATTTGAGGCCTCTGTGACTAGTCAGTGGGAAGACCAGCAGTCAGCCTAGGTGTTTGCAGTTAGCCTTTCTGCCACGTCTTCTGTTCCACCAAAGCAGAGGGCTTATTCCCTACACAGCCAGCTAAGAGCCCGGGCTGCTGAAACTGTGGGTGCACTGATGTGTGGGGTTTATTTCTTCCCTCCCCAGGGAAGGAGTCATTTTGGAGTAGCTTTGTCCCTGCCAGGGCTTTCTGCAGGGTGTGGGAGGCAGGAGCCCCTTTAGAGGGTTGCCTACTGAAGGGGGCAGGTTGGATGAGTCAAATCAGTCACATGGTGCTAGCAAGATAGACAGGGTTAGCACTGGCACCCCTAAGTGACTAGCCATCTAGGCTAGGAGAGGGGAAGAGAAATGGCACCTGTCAGCACTTTTGTTCCTAGAGAAATCACCTAAAGATCCCTGCCTTTCCAGCACACAACCCAAGACTAGTCAATAAATTTTCTTGACATATAACCCAGGCACTTTCAAACTGCTGCTTCTGCACTGTGTCTCTGCCGAGTTATTTATTATGTTAGGTTCTTAAGTGAGGGCACTCAGTTTCCTATTGCCCTCTGGCTCTCCCAGCATTAAACTGGCTGATTTTTAACATTCCTGGAGTTAAGCCCCACTGATTTTTTTTTAAATTGAACTATAGGTGACACACAATGTTACATTAGTTTCAGGTGTACAACATTGCACTTCAACAACTCTGTTACAGTATACTCACCACAAATGCAGCTACCATCTCTTACCATACAACACTGTTACGATGCTATTGATTAGATTCCATATCCTGTACCGTTTAGCCTTGTGACTCACTGATTCCATATCTGGAAGCTTTTATCTCCCACTCCCCTTCACCCATTTTTCCCAAGTCCCCCACCCCCTCCTCTGTAGCAACCATTAGTTCTCTGTATTTATGGGTCTGTTTCTCCTTTTTATTCTTTTGTTTTTTTAGATTCCATATATAAGTGAAACATTTGTCTTTCTGTGTCTTAATTCACTTAGCATAATATCCTCTAGGTCCCACCATATTCTTGCGAATGGTAACATCTCCTTTTTTACGGCTAAGTAATATTCTGTTATATATATTTATGTGTGTGTGTGTACACACCACATCCTGATCCATTGAACTATTGATGGACACTTGGGTTGCTTCCATATCTTGCCTATTGTAAATCATGTATCTTCTTGAATTAATGGTTTTGTTTTCTTTGGGTAAATACTGTTTCGGAATTACTGGATCATATGTTATATATATTTTTAAACCTCCTTACTGTTTTCCACAGTGACTGCACCCATTTATATTCCTACCAACAGTGCAAGCAAGAGGGTTTCCTTTTCTCCATATCCTTGCCAACACTTGTTTGACAAGTGGGAGGTGGTATCTCATTGTGATTTTGATTTGCATTTCTGAGATGATCAGTGGTGTTGAACATCTTATGCCTTCTTCAGAGAAATGTATGTTCATGTCTTCTGTACATTTTCCAATTGAATTGTGTTTTTGGTATTGTATAAGTTCTTCATATATTTTAAATATTAATGCTTTATGAGATAAATAATTTGCAAGCATCTTCTCCCACTTAGTAGGTTGCCTTTTTGTTGTGTTGGTTTCCTTCACTGTGCAAAATTTTATTTTGGTGTAGTCCCGATAGTTTAATACTGCTTCTGTTTCCCTTTCCTGAGGAGAGCTGTCCATAAATATGTTGTTAAGGGAAATATTCAAGAGTGTGCTGCCTGTTTTCTTCTAGGAATTTTATGGTTTCAAGTTTAGGCCTTTAATCCATTGAGGTTATTTTTGTGTATGACTTAAGGAGTCTAGTTTTTCTTTTGAATGTGGCTATTCAGTTTTCCCAGCATCATTTATTGAAGAGACTATCTTTCCCCCATTGTATATTCTTACCTTCTTTGTTATGACAAGATATATAGGCATGGGTTTATTTCTTGGCTGTCTGTCCCATTCCATTAATCTATAGGCCTTTATTTATTTATTTTTTTTAAGTAGGCTCCACGCCCATTGTGGAACCCAAGGTGGGGCTTGAACTCACATCCCTAAGAGATCAAGACCCAAGTGGAGATCAAGATTTGTATGCTTAACCAACTGAGACATGCAGATGACCCCTATGTGTCCTTTTTTTTTTAAAGATTTATTTTATCTTATTTTTTTAATATTTTATTTATTTATTTGATAGAGAGATCACAAGCAGACAGGCAGGCAGAGAGAGAAGGGGAAGCAGGCTCCCCACCGAGCAGAGAGCCCAGTGCGGGGCTCGATCCCAGGACCCTGAGATCATGACCTGAGCCAAAGGCAGAGGATTAACCCACTGAGCCACCCAGGCACCCCAGATTTATTTATTTTAGAGCAGGGGGAGAGACAGAGGAAGAGAGTGTCTTAAGTGGACTCTGGACTAAGTGCAGAACCCAGTGAGGAGCTTGATCTCATGAACAGAGATCATGACTTGAGCCAAAATCAAGAGTCACATGCTTAACTGACTATGCCACCCAAGTGTCCCTTTATAGGTCTGTTTATGTGCCAGTAGTATACTATTTTGATTACTCCAGCTTAGTCGTATATCTTGGAATATGCAATTGTGGTATCTCTAGCTGCGTTCTTTCTCAAGATTGCTTTGGCTCTTTGAGGTCTTTGGTGATATTTTTTAAACTTTTTTAAAGATTTTTATTTATTTGACAGAGAGGACAAGCAGGGGAAGTGGCAGAGGGAGAGGGAGAAACAGACTTCTCACTGAGCAGGGAGCCCAATGTGGGGTTCAGTCGCAGGACCCTGGGATCATGACCCAAGCTGAAGGCAGATGCTTAACCAACTGAGACACCCAGGTACCCCCAGGTCTCTTGTGATTCTGTACCAACTTTAGGATTATTCTAATTTTATGAAAAATGCTATTGGTATTTTGGTAGGGATTGCACTGAATTTATAGTTTGCTTTGGGTAATATGGATATTTTAATGATGTTCTTCCAATTCATGGGCATGGCGTATCTTTCCATTTGTGTCGTCTTCAGTTTCTTTCATCAGTGTCTTAGAGTTTCCAGAGTATAGGTCTTTCACCGTCTAGGTTAAGTTTATTCCTAAGTATTTTATTCTTTTTGGTACAGTTGTTAATGGGATTGTTGTTTTCTTAATTTTTCCATTGCTTTGTTATTAGTGTATAGGAATACAGCTGATTTCTAGATGTTAATTTTGTATCCTGCAACTTTACTGCATTTGTACTAATAGTTTTTTTTGTGTGTGTGTGACATCTTTAGGATTTTTTACATAGAGTGTCATATCATGTGCAGTAAGTTTAACTTCTTCCTTGCCAATCTGGATGCCTCTTACTTTCTTATCTGATTGCTGGAGCTAGAACTTCTAAAAACTATGTTGAATAAAGTGGGAGGAGTGGACATCTTGGCTTGTTCCTGATCTTAGAAGAAAAGCTCTCAGTTTTTTAGCATTGAGTATGGTGTTAGCTTGGGCTTTTTATATATACCCTTTATTATGTTGAGGAATGTTCCCTCTAAGCCCACTTGGTTGAGTTTTTATCATGAATAGATACTGAATTTTGTCAAATGCTTTTTCTTCATCTACTGATCCTGATTTTTATTCTTTGTTTTGTTGATGATGGTGTATCACACTGATTTGCAAATACTGAACCAACCTTGCAATCCCATAATCAATCCCACTTATTCAATAATCTTTCCCATGATTAAGTGTTTGCTAATTTGTTGGGGATTTTTGCAGCTATGTTCATTATGGATGATAGCCTGTATTTTGAGGGGTAGTGTCTTTGCCTGGTTTTAATATCAGGGTAATGCTGGCCTTATAGAATATATATGGAAGCTTTCATTCCTCTTCTGTTTTTTGGAATAGATTGCCATGAATAGGTATAAACTTAAATGTTTGTTAGAATTCACCTATAAATCCATCTGGTCCTGGACTATTGTTGGGATTTTTTCAATTATCAGTTCAACTTTGTTACTAAGTATTAGTCTATTCAGATTTTTTAAGTTGCCCAATTTGTTGGCATATAAATTTTCATAAGTCTTTTGTATTTATATAGAGTAGTTATTATTTCTGCTGCTTTGTTTCTATTTTGGTCCTCTCTTTTTTTTGATGAGCGTGGCTAGAGTTTTATTAATTTTATCTTTTCAAAGAACCAGCTCTTGGTTTCACTTGTCTTTTCTATCTTTTTTTAGTCTCTATTTCCTTCCTTCTACTAACCTTGTATCCTGCTGATTTCTAAGGCTCCCAAACATAAGCCCTACTGGTTTTCAAAGCCAGATGTTATAGGGACCCTGTTCCCAGTGCAGATCCCCAATGTCTGGTGTGGGGTGTGATCCCCTGGCTTCTGCAGGCTTGTGGTGTCCCTCCCATTTGTGGTTAGTCTGACCAGGGCACCAACCACAACTCCACACCTCCTACCCTTTTCCATGTGACATTCTCTCTGCAGCTAGCTGTGGAAGGTCTGGTCTGGCTTTAGGTGGTTTTTAATCTTTTTTTTTTTTTTTTAAGATTTTATATATTTATTTCAGAGAGAGAGAGAGAGTGAGAGAGAGCATGAGAGAGGAGAAGGTCAGAGGGAGAAGCAGACTTCCCATGGAGCTGGGAGCCCAATGCGGGACTCAATGCGGGACTCGATCCCAGGACTCCGGGATCATGACCCGAGCTGAAGGCAGTTGCTTAAGGTGGTTTTTAATCTTAGATGTAGCTGTTATCTTGGGGTGTCCACGGGATGAGGTGAGCTCAGGATCCTCCCCCTCCTCCATCTTCCCCTGACTCTCTGAACCTCCGTATCTTTTTCTCTGACACCAGCCTTCCCCCTCAAAATATTTTGGCTAACATTTCTCCCAGAGTTCCTCAGCATTCTTTAAATTTTCTTAGTGGGTAAGGAGGGAGGAGCTCTTCCAAGGCCAGTTACACTGAGAAACTATAGAGGAAAACCAGTTTCATTACTGCAGAACTGTTTTCAGAATCTCTGCGTACTAATGTGTGTTTTAAAACTCCAAGAAGTAACTCTATGCAGCATTTTTCAAATTCATTTGTCTGTGAGAAGGGGATATGTATTGGGGGATACCATTTTAAGAAACAGATTATTTCTCTGTAGGTATAACCATGTATAAAATGGAGAGAAGTTCAAGTCACACTGCCGTAACGGCCTTGCCAGTTGACTCAACTCTAGCTTTAAAGGATTCAGCACCTGTCAAACCGTCATAAAATTCAGAATATCCTTGAGCTCTGTAGACATTTATGTATACACATCCCTGTAGCAGTATGAGGGGAAACCTTGACAATTCCTTCTCTGTTCTCTAAACAGCATTTGCCATCTATCAGTCGCTGCCTTATTTTGAATCATTCGGCACTTACTCCACAAAGCTGCCCTTTGACTTATCCCTCTATTTCCCATACGTGCTGAAAATATATCTCATGATGCTCTTTATAGGTAAGTGGCTTTTCTGTTTTGTTTCTGCATTCTTCCTGTGCTTTCTGGTTTGTGCTGCTATCTACTTTAACAGAAAGTTCTGTAAACATGCAAGAGGAGGACACCCAGCATGGTGAACTAGCCCTTGTTAGTAAAGCACCTAGAAGTTAATGCTTTTCGCAGGGTATCACAAGATCAAGCATGTCACTGTTTCACTGTATAAACAAGAACAGGTTTACGAGTGGGTAAAGTACCTGCCTTGTGTAGGAAATGTAGAAATTTGACTCTGGATACAGGGATCTACAGAGAAAAACCTCGATGTCAAACTGAGCAGGCTGAGCCATTTCTGGTTTTCCCATTTATGTCTATTTTGTTTCCTGTTTGTTTTTTGTGCTAGCATTTCCCAGCAGGCATGTGGGAATAGGTGCTAAAAACACAAGAAAAATGGGTGGACCAAAAACGTACAGTCAAGAAAATATAATTGGCAAAGGACTTCTGTGATTACATCTCACTTTCTGCCGCTCTGACCTCCACAAATCCCCAAGGTAGTTGGTCTAGAGTCATCATCAGACAGATAGGAACAATGCATAAGGGAGAAGACAGATGTGAAACTTCGGGGCTGGTAGAGCTACCCTCCAGAAAGGGAAACATTAATTCCTTGCCTTAAACAAAATAGGAGGGTAGAGGAGTTCGCTTTACTTCCCTTTCCTGGCCTCTTGTTTACATGGTCCTTCTTTGAGTCTCCCGTGCAAGTGTCTTGTCCTTAGACTCCAAGCAGCACTCTGACTGTATTTTAAAACCATGGTTCTTTCCAGAGAAATGGTTAATCAACCTTACTTACTCTTGCTACTTCCTTCCCTGTGTTAGGCATGTATTATACCTACAGTCATCTTTACTCAGAAAGAAGAGATGTCCTCGGAGTCTTTCCCTTTAAGAAAAAGAAAATGTGAAGCACCGCATTCCGGCATGAGGGAAGGAAGGACAGGCTTGTGGACTCAGCTGCGGGGACAGCACAGGAGGCAGCCTGCTGGAGAACACGTGCTACTGGACGCGGCTCCGCGCTCTCCTCAAGCTTGAGCAGATCGCAGCACTCTGATCCTCGCATGTTTTCAAAACGCATGTTCCACACAACCTGCTTTACCAAAGCTGTGGATTTTATACAAGTAACTTTGCGTTGTGTGAAGCCTGATTCTTTTCCTGTAAGACAAATGAGAAATAGATTAACTGGAATGGATTCAATGAAATTGAGAAACCAGAGTTTTTAGCCGGGATTTTATCTGTTTATATCTTTTTCTTTTCACTTCGGAGTTTGCAGATAGCGACTCCACGGGAGGGCAACAATGTGAAATATGTTCGGCAGTTGTCTAGAATAACATTTTGTAGACAGATGTCACCCTCGCCAAAGCTCACCCCCATCTTACACATTAGACATGCTGAGAAAATTCTGCATCTTCCAAGCCCTGAAAAAGTATTCGTTAATATTTGGACTTTGATGCCTTAAAAGAGGAGACTGATGAAAACAGAATGGATCTTTGGTAAATATACAAATATTTATTTGATCCATGTTCCTTTTCTGGGGCGGGTTTGAAATCAGGCCATATTACTTACCTTACAGGGAGACAAAAGGTAAAAATCTAGAGTAAATTATTTTAAAGGAGATAAGGCAGTTAACTAGTGATGTTTCAGATTACTATTGAATTATCGTTGCTAATTACTATGTCACATAAGTCACAGAGCTTTGAAAACTGACATATCACTTCTGTATCATCAGTATATATTCACTTTTCTTGAAAGGAGTCTAGAATCTTATTATCCAGTAACTATATAAAAAGGTTACTAAATATTTTATGACATAGAAGCCAGGTAGTAATACATAGTTACAAAAAATTGGTAACCAGATAAAGATAATTGATATCTTTGTAAATTTAGTATCCTATTTGGGATTTTAAAATATTTAAAATTACCCTTCTAAAAAGCTACATTTTGAGGTACATGGGTGGTTCAGTCAGTTAAGCATCTGATTCTTGATTTGGGCTCAGGTTGCGGTTTCAAGGTTGTACGTTCAGGCTGCACATTGGGCTCCATGCTTGGTGGGGAGTCTGCTTCTCTCTCTCCCCACCTCTTAAATAAGGGTGCCTGGGAAGCTCAGTTGGTTAAGCAAAATCTGTCTAAAAAATACAACACACAGGGGCGCCTGGGTGGCTCAGTGGGTTAAAGCCTCTGCCTTCAGCTCGGGTCATGATCCCAGGGTCCTGGGATCGAGCCCCGCATCAGGCTCTCTGCTCGGTGGAGGGCCTGCTTCTCCCTCTCTCTCTGCCTGCCTCCCTGCCTACTTGTGATCTCTGTCAAATAAATAAAATCTTAAAAAAAAAAATACAACACACAGACACTGTATCATCAAAGTCCCTGGGCTTTTATGTTATCAAAGTAGTTGAATGAAAAGCAGTAACACTTCTGCCAGAAGGAGCCATTCAGTATTGTTTTTTCTTTCCCTCCAGTATGCTCTTCAAGAATGACAGTTACCCTGGTCTTATGATTTGTTCAATAAACAGGTTAACGCTAGAATGAGTTGATTCTTAGTTGCTACATACGTGTCTACATTTGTTCAAGAAACACCTGTGGGGCGCCTGACACACTGAAGGCACAAAATTAGAGAACTTTATTAGGCTTCCTGCAAACACACTTGTTACCAAAGAATGATGTACCACATCACAATGAAGCCTCCCCCCCCGCCCCCAAGAAAAACCATTTTGTTTTAGGATACCTTATTCTGCTTACCTTGAGCAAGTTGTCACCTATAAGACTTTGTGTTTCTTTCAAGAGATAAGGTAGCTGTAACATCAGTATCCGAAATGTTTCCACAGAGCATTTTACATTCATTGATGTAAAAAGAAAACAGTTAACATTTTGTTGTGCTAAAGTATCAAAGTGATTTAAAATGGAAATATGCTACAAATGATTTCCCCTTTCCCCCACATCTTCCTCTCATTGGCTTACTTTTCCTTTGTAAACATTTTTTACTCCCTTCTTAATTTTTACTTTCTACTTCACCTTTCGATATGGCACTCTTGCCACGTTTATTCCAGGGAGCAACAGTCCTAGAACAGGGTGCCACCTAGGACCCAGACTTGTGGGCTCCACTGGGACCCAGGAACCTACATGTTGTCAGACTCCTCGAATGCCCCTCCTACACACTACAGTTTGAGTCTAAGTATTTCAACTTTGGACAGAAATCTGCTAGTAACTTAGATGAAAGCCCCCATACAACGTAGTTTTTTCTGTTTTCAGAACTGAGATGACAGCATTTATTTTGTGTTTGGTTTTTAAAGATGTTAAAGAGGGATTTCTCTTTGCAAAGGGTAGCTAGAAGCTAAAACCTCAAGTAAAGGTAACGGTCAATGCCATATTGCAAATCAACTAGTGAGAACATGCCTTAATTCACCAAATAACTTTAGGTGTCCGCTGTGTACTTACTTTATGGTACTCCGCTGAGCCACAGGGTCCTGTGAGCGAGACCGTGGCCTGGATGGAAGTAAGAGCAGTGGGTCTGATAAGAAATCCAGCTCCAGGGCGCCTGGGTGGCTTAGTCGTTAAGCATCTGCCTTTGGCTCGGGTCATGATCCCAGGGTCCTGGGATCAAGGCCCACATCGGGCTGCCTACTCAGGCACCTGCTTCTCCCTCTCCCAGTCCTCCTGCTTGTGTTCCCTATCTGTCAAATAAATAAATAAAATCTTTAAAAAAAAAAATCCAGCTCCAATGTTTACTAAGCAAATGAGCCCAGGGTTCCTTTCCTTTACTGCCCCCACGCTGTTGTAAACTAAACCTCTCTAAATGATAAATAGCTACACAGAAGCAGGAAATTTGTAACACGTTTCCTGGATGAAATAAATTATCTGACAGTTTACTGATTTATATTTTCTGAATATAAGTTCTGTGAGGGCAGGAATATCATGCCTTGTTCAGTTCGGGCACATGGTACACACTCAATTGTACAGCTCTGACTTTATAGATTACTACCAGTACCTCCAGGAAAAGACCTGTTTTAAGAAATCTATCAGATTGGCTAGGTGATGTCTCCATTATATTGATTACTCTCAAAGGGCAGTTCATATTTACAAGACACAAAAGGAAGTTTTTTGGGTTTTTTTTGTTTGTTTTTAGTTTCTCTAAGTATTCTTTCCTAATGTGCTACTTGCTTTTAGAATGTTTTAAGAACTGATTAAATTTCCATTATCTTCCCAAGTCCTAACATACAGATCGCCAAGCATTAGAACTATTTTCAGCAAAACATACAAAGGTAATAACATTTCTATTACATTTTAGAATTTATAAACCATATTTCTGTATTCTTTTATCCTTGTGAGTTAAGTTATTCTTTGTATCCAAGAAACAAAACCAAAGTCAGGGGGTCATCCCTGTCATTTTTACTTAGTTTCACGTCCAATAATTTAGCTAGAAATTATTTCACAAGTTCCTTATGTTTGACAAGAACTAGACGATCTAAGCGGCAATTTTAAAGAATTCCATACTGTTTATGAAGATTAACACATTCCATGCCCACTCACAACTTCATAATTACTATATACATCATACATTTTTTAAAAATGAGACTCGAGGGGCACCTGGGTGGCTCAGTGGGTTAAAGCCACTGCCTTCGGCTCAGGTTATGATCCCAGGGTCGTGGGATCAAGCCCTGCATCGGGCTCTCCGCTCTGCGGACAGCCTGCTTCCTTCTCTCTCTCTCTGCCTACTTGTGATCTCTATCAAATAAATAAATAAAATCTCTAAAAAAAGAGACTCGAGAGTTTAGCATCAGTATAAAGCATTTCCTTCCAGAAAATATAAAAGCATATTACATCATCTAGGACCAGAGTGACGATGATACACATTTATACATAAAGACAGCATAAGGTGCTTTTCTGCGATGGTAGGATGGAAGATGGGAATTGTTCTGGCCACATTCAGTCCCCTGGTTTCATCCGAAATGCCTGCAGCTGGGAATAGGCATGTTGGGGCATCTCACTCAGACTCACCCAGAAGCCTCGCCTACAGCTCTGGCTTTAGCGAAGGCCCCATCCTCCTAAGCCAAGATCTGATCTCCCTTCGAAAACAGCAATTTATGAAAATGTTTACCAAAAGTTTAAAATTGCTTATTTTCAGGGGTGCCTGGGTGGCTCAGTGGGTTGAGGCCTCTGCCTTCGGCTTGGGTCGTGATCCCGGGATCCTGGGATCGAGCCCCACATTGGGGTCTCTGCTCAGCGGCGAGCCTGCTTCCTTCTTTCTCTCTGCCTGCCTCTATGCCTACTTGTGCTCTCTGTCAAGTAAATAGATAAAATCTTAAAAAAAAAAAAACTGCTTATTTTCAAAGTGACTAAGTTATTTCAAGATAGTAGTTGCGTCCCTAACAAAGTCTTACTCCTTTTATAATTACAATATCACTATCTTTGGTTAAAATCATGTTCGAGTGAACTTGACAGTTACCTTCAAAAAAGGTCATTAACAGCCTTGTAGTTACTTACCATGGAGTCATTACATGACAAAACACAAAGATAATTTTAGGCCCTTGCACAGATCAACATCTGCTCCAAATGCACACTTTGCAAATCAAGTCAGTGTTCTGAGATGCATAATGAGGCTTTAACCCCACACGTTCAT
Organism: Taxidea taxus jeffersonii; assembly: GCA_003697995.1. Taxonomy (NCBI): domain Eukaryota; kingdom Metazoa; phylum Chordata; class Mammalia; order Carnivora; family Mustelidae; genus Taxidea; species Taxidea taxus. Next base: position 28,828 of record RCUC01139970.1, on the reverse strand, counting down.
TTGTTAGTATTTCCCAGCATGCTCTTTGTCTTGGCAACTTGTGATTTTAAAATCCAACAGAAGATGACTTGTGAAGGAAGTGTTTCCATACATAGTTTGGAACACCTGATCTAAAAAGGCATAGATTTCTGAGGAAATAACTTAGTCAGACAGGGAACCAAGAGAAAGAGTGTTATTATTCCAGTGACCTAATATATTAGTGTGTTTAGATTTTAGAACCTTTAGGTTTTGAAATTTACATTATTTATTTTAAAGATTTATTTACTTATTTGAGAGAGAGACAGTGAGAGAGAGCATGAGAGGCTAGAAGGTCAGAGGGAGAAGCAGACTCCCCGAGGAGCTGGGAGCCCAGTGTGGGACTCGATCCCAGGACTCCAGGATCATGACCTGAGCCGAAGGCAGCTGCTTAACCAACTGAGCCACCCAGGTGCCCCTATTTATTTATTTATTTATTTATTTATTTATTATTATTTTTTTTTACTTTATTTAAACATATGATGTAACCCCACCACCCTCACCCAACCCCTCTTCCCCCCACCCCCCTCAGTTTGTTTTATGACATTAAGAGTCTCTTTTGGTTTTTCTCCCTCCCGATCCCATCTTCTTTCATTTTTACTTTTCCTACCACCTTAACTCCCACCCCCGTTGCATCTCCACTTCCTCATATCAGGGAGATCATGTGGTAGTTGTCTTTCTCCAGTTGACTTATTTCGCTAAGCATAATACGCTCTAGTTCCATCCATGTCATCGCAAATGGTAAGATTTCATTTCTTTTGATGGCTGCATAGTATTCCATCGTATATATATACCACATCTTCTTTATCCATTCATCTGTTGATGGACATCTAGGTTCTTTCCATAACTTGGCTATTGTGGACATTGCTGCTATAAACATTCGGGTACACGTGCCCCTTTGGATCACTACATTTGTATCTTTAGGATAGATACCCAGTAGTGCAATTGCTGGGTCATAAGGTAGCTCTATTTTCAATTTTTTGAGGAACCTCCATACTGTTTTCCAGAGTGGTTGCACCAGCTTGCATTCCCACCAACAGTGTAGCAGGGTTCCCCTTTCTCCGCATCCTCGCCAGCATCTGTCATTTCGTGACTTGTTCATTTTAGCCATTCTGACTGCTGTGAGGTGGTATCTCATTGTGGTTTTGATTTGTATTTCCCCGATGCCCAGTGATATGGAGCACTTTTTCATGTGTCTGTTGGCCATCTGGATGTCTTCTTTGCAGAAATGTCTGTTCATGTCCTCTGCCCATTTCTTGACTGGATTATTTGTTCTTTGGGTGTTGAGTTTGCTAAGCTCTTTATAGATTTTGGATACTAGCCCTTTATCTGATATGCCATTTGCAAATATCTTCTCCCATTCTGTCAGTTGTCTTTTGGTTTTGTTGACTGTTTCCTTTGCTGTGCAAAAGCTTTTGATCTTGATGAAGTCCCAATAGTTCATTTTTTCCCTTGCTTCCCTTGCCTTTGGCGTTGTTCCTAGGAAGAAGTTGCTGCGGCTGAGGTCGAAGAGGTTGCTGCCTGTGTTCTCCTCAAGGATTTTGATGGATTCCTTTCTCACGTTGAGATCCTTCATCCATTTTGAGTCTATTTTCGTGTGTGGTGTAAGGAAATGGTCCAATTTCATTTTTCTGCATGTGGCTGTCCAATTTTCCCAACACCATTTGTTGAAGAGGCTATCCTTTTTCCATTGGATGTTCTTTCCTGCTTTGTCGAAGATTAGTTTATTTATTTATTTTTTAATAGATCAAGCGAGCGAGCAGGAGAGGGACAGAGGGAGAGGAAAAAAAAAATCTCAAGCAGCTGAAAGCCCTGTGTGGAGCCCCGCCTGGGGCTTGATCTCACGACCCTGAGATCATGACCTCAGTAGAAATCCAGAGTCAGTCACTTAACCAACTGAGCCACCAGGCACCCCTAGCACCTTATATTTTTGACGCTTCAGAGTCAAATGACCATGAATAGGAAAAACCTACAAATCTCATGTTCAAGACCCCCGAAAACAAAAACAGGAAGGGGGGGCTTGTGTAGCTAGGGAAAAAGGGATACAGATATATTTTATTTCCTCCATTTTGTACTCTGTTTTCTTGTCAAGGGCAGGAGCAGGGACAAAGTTTGAATGAGAAGAAACCAGGCTGAGTTTAGAAGCCGGGCCTGATCCTCCATCCCTTCCTCCAACCCTAGCAAGCTCTGCCCGCAGACCCAGGGTGGAAGTGTAGACAGGCTCCTCAGTGCCCACTTCCCCTTCACTGTTCTTCTCTGCCACAAATGTCTGCAAGCTGGCCCAGGGATTTAAGTCCTTCAACCCGCCAAGACCTATTCCTTAACACTATAACTCCTCATCTTCCCAGTTCCAGCAACTTATTAGCATGAGGCGGTGTCCTTTTCTGATTTGGGCTTTTGTAGTTGACATACCACATTCTTTTAGTTTTAGGGATCAATACAGGCGTTTGACAATTCTATACATTACGCAACGGGCACCACGGTTAAGTGTAGTCACCATCCGTCACCACCATTATTTCGATATTATTGACTCTGTTCCCTGTGCTTCAGGGTTCTTTCTTTTATCTGATGACAGCAATCTATGTGACGCATGCATGAGGCTTCCTCCTTAATAGGAGTTTTCATCTGAAAATGGGCACTAAATGCCCGGATACAGCAGAAAGGGCACTGGACCTGGGGCTTTAAGGCTTGGCATTCTATGTAGCTCTGCCTCTTATTCCATGTATTTTCTCCATTTTAAAATAGAAACGCTCCTTCGCAGTCTTGTTGTAGGAGTGAAATGAGATAATACAAGTGAAAGTTCTGGTGAACTTACCGTCTGGCACCTAAAGATAAACGTGAGATGAATTTCAATCACTGTTTGGGGGGAAGTAAAACAAAGTGCATGCAGTGGGGAGAGAGAAGCTGGCTGCTCCCAGAACATGTTCGGCTGCTTCCTTCAAATTAATTTCCCTCTAGCCCGGCCTCCGAGGAGGTAATAAACATGAAATGTTGGTACTGCAGGTGACTTCCTAAGAGCTCACCCTCCCTTCCCTTTTCTGTGAGCATCTCGGCGTCGTATTGAAGTTCAGCAAAAGAAAAAATGGAGTGTGGATTACACAGTGAACCACAAATATCTGAAACCTGGAATCATAAATCCATATATTTGGAAAATAACTCGAGGAGAGCTATTTTTAACCTAAGTCATCGGCGGGTTTACTTAGTGACAACATGAATGTATGGGCCACACGGGAATGATACTGAAGGTTCTACGGTCCTTTTAAGGACCAGGCACCGTTATGGCCTGGAAGACACAAAGGTATATTATTCCAGTGGCACAACCTTTCTTCCCAGAGACCCTGTATATACACAGAGCCCCTGCAGGACGCGCCTATGCTTGGTTAAGGCCCGCCCTGATGAATGCCTGCGAGAAGGAAAAACAAGCGGCAAAAAGATGCTCATGCCTTTGAGTAAACTGCTATCCCGGAGGACACCGTCACAGACTTCATGTACTTGTCATTAGGCCACCAGTCACCCTGCTCGAGACAGAGATGTGTGCTTACAATAAAACACATTGTTCTTTTAAGGAGGTATCCGCCCAGCTTTCCACCATCTTCCTCCTAGAGGAAAGCCAGTTCAGGTAGGACCGAGTACGGGTCAATTAGAGTCCCCCAACTCCCAAGGCCCACATAGTTGTGCAGGGACTCTCATGTGACCCACGCAGAACCAAAGTCCTCTCCATGTTGCTTCTGCCATACCCACGAGCAAAGATGCCTTTCCTTCCCTTTGAGGTTGCTGATCGCCATCCTACCAACTACGAGGAGTGATCCTGTCTATGCCCCTAATGGCACTGTTTGACTCACTGGATGCAGCTGACCGACCTGATCAGATCTACTCTTGAACTTTTTGGCTTGTGACCCAATATTCTCGCCCTTGGTTGGAGCTATTTTGAATCGGGGAACTTTCGATTGCATTCAAGAGACCCAAGCATAAGCAAATTATAGCCACCACGAATGAATCAGATTTCACTAATGTTCAACACCCAGCATACTTATTTAAATGTGGACAGTAGTTCCAAGACAGTGCTTTATCCATCAAAATAAGAAAACACTGAGTCAGAGAATGTCCTCTAGAAACTTCATGGGAGATCAATCATGATGCCACTGTCACCACTATAGTTTGGCTTTGCCAGCAAAACCTTCCCCATGCCTTAGGACAAAGAAGAAACATGCACGAAATTCACAAGATTATTTTACTAGAATTTAGGGGGAGTAGATAATGTAGTCAAGTTTTCACAAAGAAAATCTTCAGGTTGAACTCCAGCCAAATAAAAGAAAATTCAAGTTCTGGTTTCGTTCCCAACTGGCCTGGGCATTGAAGCAATGCCCCCTTCTCTTGGCATGTACCTACTGAAGGGTCAGTTTGGTGTCCACCTTTTCATGCCCCTTGACCCCCTGCATCATGGCTCGGCGATCCCAGGCATGAATTCTGAAAACCTTCTTCCATTTCTATGGTTTTCCTCACCCAGCTGAGGAGGCTGCTGGCTACCCCTGAAACTTCACCAACCATAGGCTCTGGTCCACACAGCTTTCTTCTTAAACTCCGGGAGAACTCTCAAGGACAGCAGGGTGGCTAAGGGGACAAAAAAAGTAAAGTGCACTGCTGCATTTGGTGAAACCACACTTGAAAAGGTCATTTAGATGGAAAATGTGACAGAACAGAACTTGGCTTTTTCTTACTTGGCTCATCTTCAAGACTGAGAACTCCCATCAAGCCTTAGGCAGAATTTGAATAGTAGAACACGATTAATAAAATCTGAGGAAAAGGGTTTCTTTGTTGTTAAATTATTCTGCAACCAGTTAACAGGAAATTCTGCAGAGTTTAACAAAAACTGACTTCTGGGATGCTGGTTCTTTTCTTTATCTGGGTGATGATTACATAGGTGTGTTCCCTTTGTAAAAGAGCTACTTAACGATCTGTGTATTTTTCTACATGAATGTAATTTTTCCAGTAGGAGTTGGTTAAAAGGTAAAAAACAAAAATAAAAAACTGATCCAAGCAATGGTCCTTGTGGCTCAGTGGAGCAGCACGACTGTGCTAATCTGTATCCAACTATGTGCTTTCGAGTCCACACCTTTTCTTATTCATCATGGGTCCCTCAGGGATCAATTTAAGGTAGGCCAGCTCTGTGTAATTCCTCTAGGTCACTCATTATAGATCTTATTTTAGGATATTAATATAAATATATTGAGATGTCATTTAAAATATAATAGGGAGGAAATGTAGGGAAGCCAGTTACACAATTCTTTTGTATGACTCTAATAAGCCCTTGACTATCTAATCAAGTGAACGCGTACTTCCCTGACCCAAATAACTGTTCTCCACATCAGTACCAAGTTGTTTGCTATCTTCGGGACCTAAAACACTGTATGTTTGGAGCAACCAATGGTATTATAGACCTATGGCCATTAAGAATGAGTTCAGTCTTCCCGCAGCAAACAAACAAACAAAAATCCTAGCAAGTCTCTAGGGACGGATCAAGTAAAGGTATGTCAGACCACCGCCCTTTTGCCCAGTGAAGTTCTGTGCTTGATCACAATCCACTTCCTACATATGCCCTTCCATATGTGGGGGGAAGGGGGGAGGATCGGAAACAACTGGTTAGGAAATTCTTACTTGTTTGGCAACCAACAAATCATACCATACTTAGAGTAAAATATGGTCATCCTAAGATTCCAGGCTGGCCAGATAAATTATCACATGTGTAGGCCAGGAGGTGATTCTCCCAAGCTGAGACTTTCCAGTGCACTATCTTATAGCATACCAGGGGTCATCTCACCAATAGCCATTGGTTGGACCAGACCCCCAAGACCTAAGACACAGATGACAGTACACAAGGTCTCAGGCCACAGAACCAACGCCCAACGGACTTCTCAGATTTGAGGAAAATAATGTACATAACTTTCAGAGGAAGGTATTCTATGTTTGTGGTTCCTCTAATCATAGTTCAATAAATCAATAGAGAAGTATAAAAAACACAAAGACTATTCAAACACCTGAAAGCATGAGAAATGTCCAATTCCTTTGGCAAAATACTGCACAGCTGTTACAAATACTATTAACGTAGCCAGTATAGGAATAGGTTAAAATGCTTTCAAAATAACTTTTAAATAAAAAAGGCAGTGCTCAAAGTACCTATGCCTATTTTTTCAGTTGCTTAATGATTTATAAATATGTTAGAACAACACTCATATGCGGAGGAGCAAAAACTTCTTAGGAAAAAAATTATCAAAATTGCCACTGGGCAATGGGTCTCTGGATTCCTCTTTGCTCTTTCCTGAATTTTCTAAATTTTAGTTAAAGTGATAGTTTGCTATCATAATAAAACATTTAAAAGCTATTTAAATAAAAGTTAAATTTAAAGGCATGGAACTCTTTTTAAGCCCACTTTCTGCTTCAAAATGCCACATAATGGCAGCTCCAGATTACTTCTCTACCCTGAATTCAGACGAGCCCTTTCAGGAGCCAATATACACGGGAATGCTATCTCCGCAGCAAAGACAACGATGGGGGGCTTTCGCCTCTGTTGGGCATGCAGCACGGAAGTCATACCTTTTAAAAGATCCCTGGATTTTGCTGAGAGGCCTTCTTTAGGGCTTTCCATGATGCTGAAGAGCCAGTCAATGAACTAGGGTGAAAACGAAGAGCAGGGTCAGTGAGGACAGTCCACTAGCAGTACGAGAGCGACTGGTCCCTTGGGTCTGTATACGTGCATCTCCGTGCAGAGCCGGCAGACTGGCGATGGGAAGACCAGGCGCAAAAGACGGGGAAGCTGGACACGGCTCCCTTTCAGCCAACGTCCCAGCCAAGTCAAAACCCCTTTCCCAGCTACACACCCTGAGCCTGCTGTGGATTTTAACAGCGAGGCGGACACGGGCCATGAACCGGTGGGCCATGAACTTCCTCTCTCATCACTCTGAGAGCACCAGAGAGGTTAAGAACCTTGCCCAAGTCCACTCCCAGTGAATGGCAGAATCCAGATTTCAGCCCAAGTACACCTGACTTCAGAGCCTCGAGAGCCTTCCTTGCTTCCTGCTGCCGGACACCGCAGGCATCCAGGCCCAGGCTCACAGGGTGGGCGGTAAAGAAGGAAACACATCAGACGTAAGCCCCCGTTTCTAAAATCAGATATTCTGTAGCCGAGAACAATTTGTGCTCAAATGGAATTGAAACAGGAAGTTAAAATGCAAGAGAAAGGCATAAAGTAATTTACTAGGTAGAGCCGAGTATGTTAACTGCAAATAAATCCTACAAATGAGGTAGAAACTCAGACTACTCAGGAGTTTGATCTCCCAGGGAACAGCCAAAATTGGTTTGGAATTAGATGGAGGGTAATTTCGTTAATGACTGACTGGTCCACTCTCGACTCACTAAAAAACACATACATTAGTCATAGGTACTAGGTATTTTAACTTGGGATGTAGAGACCGGCTTGCAAGAAGGAGTCAGATAGAATGAAAATATTCCTAATTCTCTGTTTAAATTAAGAATTTTTTTCTCCATTTTGTTTTATAATATCTGACTGGTAAGTAAATAAATCAAGCACTACAAATACCTAACAGACACAGGTGTCTGCACTGTCGTCCACGGTGATCATGGAATCCCAGGCCAGAAAAAAACACAAGGGGATACCGCATTTGAATTGATTTTGATTTAAGATAAGACAGAAAACACAAAACTTGGGACAATATGAATGCGTAAGAAAGCAAAGGTCTTTTAATTGAGTTGCTTAGTGGAGTTGTGCACGGCTAACCTGTGGGTCCATAGTTGAAAAATATTTTAAAGACTAATGTTCAGATTTTAGCAATAAGCTTTTTGTAGCTTATAAGCTTTCAACCTCATAAAAATCCAGTTTTCATTAAATGGGATTCAAAAAAGAATCTTTCAATCAACTGTCTTAAAGGCTATTCAGAGCCACGGAATGAGAAGCAAAGGAAGCGTATTTCCATATGCTCTGCACAACAGCTAGTTGTCTGGGGAAACTCAACATTAAAACCCAAAAGGTGCTTCCTACAGTCTGGATTTTCCGGAGGGCTAGGGTGATGACCTCTACAACTCTCCCCGTGTCATCAAGCACAGGCTGGAAGCAGGGTGGACCCCTGGAATGTGGCTATAGGACCGACTGAGTTATGAGGAACCCTAACTGGACTACAGGAATGTGGCTGCTCCAGATGCCCGTTTCCCTGACCTTCCCCCAGGCATGACAGATCGTCCCCAACCTGGCAGCCTTGAATTTGCCTTCCTATCTGTCCTCACTCTGACATTCTGAGCACTCGGAGCCTCACTCATCCCTTCACCCCCAGGACCAAGAACACATGTGCCTTCAGTATCCCAGGGCAAGTATAAGCTCTTCTTTCCGCCTCACATCCAGGTGTAAGCAAGTTGCTGCTGTTGTGATTGCTATTTTTGGCCAGCAGTCAGCCTCATTCTCTGAGGCTCTGCATCCAGCTGCGATTCGGGGCTGAGGATGAGAGCCCGTGGGGTGATTCCAGTTTCACTGAACTTCCAACCTCAATTCTACCGCAGAAATCACTCAAGAGAAGATGGCGGCCTGCCCTGACATGCAAGAGGCTGCCAACCTCACCTTCTGGGTCTGTTCCTTCCATGGTTCTTTCTGCAGCAGGAGAGGCATGCTACTGGGAAGGAGAGTGAGGGCCTCCTGCAGAGTGACCCTGTGCACTGGACTCCGGCCAAGGAAGCTCGAGGCTGACCCAGCTGGGCCATTTTCCTGATGCCATGGCAACCAGCTGGCACTGAGGCCAAGGAGGAGAGGGGCTGCATGGTCTGCCCATGTCACCACTGCAGCGGCAAAGAGCAGCAACAAGAAGTCCAAAGCCTACAAAGGAAATGGAAACAAAGTTAGGTCACGGGTTTTAACAATTCAGCGTAACACACACACACAGCTCCTCTCAGGATGATGCAAAGTTTTCTTCCCCTCCACCCCAGAAGAGGAACCGGACTGCACAGAAACTGCATTTCCATGCCTAATGAAGAGACATTCCAGGGCTCCAGGAGGTTTTAGGGATCCTCTTTGGTAAGACAGAAGCCACAACAGTTTCATTATTATTGCTCCAATAATGCAGAGGAAACCTTATTTCATTCCTAAGCATGCTGAGATCCAGGTCCTCCTCTGTTTTGGTGTTTCCAACAAGATTAAAGAATTTGTTAGGGGTGATAGGGGAAGGGATATTTAGAGTTATTGTTATGTGGCCAAAATGGATTTTTAAAGAGGGACAGTGATTTCAACTTTTGAACTATAAATGACTCCCCAGGCATTTTCTTTTTCTGTTCTCATTACCTAATCAAAACATTTGGGAGGCAAACACTTGATTTTTGTTCCATTAATGCTGAAACGTAAGCATGAAGACAAACTACCAACAAGCATTCTTGGAATAAAGGAGTCAGTCACAACAAATCATTAGGCATTTTTTAAAAACAATTTTTTCAGTATGTTCTGCCATGAATTGAAAGAGACTCACCAGAGTCTGGCTCCTGACCTATAGCTATAATTCCAAGGATTTGTTTAAATTTTAATTCCAGTGTGGTATTAGTTCAGGTGTAGAACACAGTGATTCAACAATTCCAGGTCTTACTCAGCTGCTCCTCAAGTGTAGTCTTAATTCCCTTCACCTATTTCCCCCATCCCCCCACCCCCACTCTGGTAACCATCTGTTTGTTGTCTACAGTCAGGAGTCTGTCTGCTTTTTGTTTTGTTTTGATTTGGTTTGCCTCCTTCCTCCCGCTTTGTTTTGTTTCTTAAATTCCACATATGAGTGAAATCATATGGTATTTGTCTTTTTCCGACAGGCTTATTTTGCTTAGCACTTCTTCCCTAGCTCCATCCATGTTGCTGCAAACAGCAAGATTTCATTTTTTATGGCTGAATAGTTGTGTGTGTGTGTGTGTGTGTGTGTGTGTGTGTGCACGTGCGTGCGCATCTCTTCTCTTTCATTCACCTATCACTGGACACCTGCGTTGCTTCCATACTTCGGCTATTGTTGATAATGCTACTATAAACATAGGAGAGCATAAACCCCCTTTGAATTAGTGTTTTTGTAAATCTTTGGGTAAATACCCAGCGATGCAATTACTGGATCACAGAGTACTTCTATTCTTAATTTTTTGAGGATATTCCATACCATCCTTACAGTAGCTACACCAGTTCGCATTCCCACCAACAGTGCACAAGGGTTCCTTTTTCGTCACATCCTCACCAACATTTGTTGTTTTCTTGAGTTTTTGATTTTAGCCGTTCTCACAGGTGTGAGGTGATATCACGTTGTGGGTTTGATCTGCATTTCCCTGATGCAGAGGGATGTTGAGAATCTTTTCATGTGTCTGTTGGCCATCCATATGTCTTCTTTGGAGAAATGCTGGTTCATGTTTTCTGCCCATTTTTTAGTTGGATTGTTTGGGGTTTTTCTGGTGTTGAGTTGTAGAAGTTCTTTATATATTTTGGACACCAACCTTTTATCAGGTATGTCATTTGCAAATATGTTCTCCCATTCAGTAGGCTGTCCATTAGTTTTGTTGATTGTTTCCTTTGCTGTCCAGACGCTTCTTATTTTGATATAGTCCCAATAGTTTATTTTTGCTTTTGTTTCCCTTGGCTCAGGAGACATATCTAGAAAGATGATGTTGTGGCTGATATCAGAGAAATTACTGCCAGTGCTCTCTTCCAGGATTTTAATGGTTTCCAGTCTTACATTTAGGTCCTTAATCTATTTTTTAGTTTATTTTTATGTTTGGTGTAAGAAAGTGGACCATTTTCATTCTTTTGCATGCTGCTATCCAGTTTTCCCAACACCATTTGTTGAAGAGACTGTCTTTTTCCCATTGCATATTCTTGTCCCCTTTGTTGCAGATTGACCATATAATTGTGAGTTTATTTCTGGGTTTTCTATTCTGTTCCACTGATCTATGTGTCTATTTTCATGACAATACCATACTGTTTTGTAACTACAGCTTTGTAATATAACTTGAAGTCTGAAATTGTGATCCGTCCAGTTTTGTTTTTCTTTTCAAGACTGCTTTGGCTGTACATGGTCTTTTGTGGTTCCGTACAAATTTTAGGATTGTTTGTTCTAGTTCTGTAGAAACTGCTGTCAGTATTATGATAGGGATTGCATTAAATCTGTAGATTACTTTGGGAAATGTAGACCTTTTAACAATATTTGTTAAAGTCCATGAGCAGGGTCTCTCTTTCCATTTCTCTGTGTCGTCTTCATTGTCTTTCATCAATGCTTTATAGTTTTTGGCGTACAAGTCTCTCACCTCCTTAGTTAAGTTTATTCCTAGGTATTTTATTATCTTTGGTGCAACTGCAAATAGGATTGTTCCTTAATTTAGCTTTCTGTTGCTTCATTATTGGTGTATAGAAATCTATACACTGATTTTGTATCCTGCAACCTTACTGAATTCACATATCAGTTTCAGCAGTTTTCTGGCAGAGTCTTTTCTATACACAGTAATATGTCATCTGCAAAGAGTGTAAGTTTTACTTCTTCCTTACCAATTTGGATACCTTTTATTTCTTTTTATTGTCTGACTGCTGTGGCTAGGACTTCCAGAACTGTGTTGAATAAAAGTGGTAAGAGTGGACATCCTTGTCTTGTTTCTGACCTTAGCAGAAAAGTTCTGTTTTTCCCCACTGAGTTTGATGTTAGCTGTAAGTTTTTTACATATCAATTTCATTGATGGTAATCAGTCTGGTAGGACTTAAATTTTTTTTTTTTCATTTATTGAGACTCGTTTTGTGGCCTTCTTTTCAGATCTGTCCTGGAGAATGTTTCATGTGCACTTGAAAAGAATGTGTATTCTGCTATTTTAGGGTAGAATGTTCTGAATATTTTTGTTAAATCCATCTGGTCCAGTGTGTCATTCAAAGCCTTGGTTTCCTTGTTGATTTTCTGTTTGGATGATCTGCCCATTGATGTTAAGTGGGGTGACCTTAAAGTCCCCTAATATTATTGTATTACTATCCATTACTTCCTTTATGTTTATTATTAACTGTTTTATATATCTGAGTGCTCCCATGTTGCATGTATAGTTACAATTGTTATATCTTCTTGTTGGATAGTATGCTTTATGATTAAATAGTGTCTTTCTTTGTCACTTTTCTCTTTCCTGCTCAGCTTGATTACTCTTCATTACTCTATCCTCCTGGTTGCTGATTCATTCTTCTGCTTCCTGGAGTCTGCTATTTATTTCATATAGTGTATTTCTTATTTCATTTGTTTTTCAGCTGTGATTGATTCTTCTTTATCTCTTTGTTAAGGGTATCACTGGTGTCCTCCACTTTTTTCTCAAGTCCAGTGAGTATCTTTATAATCATTACTTTAGGGGCACCTGGGTGGCTCAGTGGGTTAAGTCTCTGCCTTTGGCTCAGGTCATGATCCCAGGGTCCTGGGATTGAGCTCCACATCGAGCTCTCTGCTCAGCAGGGAGCCTGCTGCGCCCCCCTCTCTCCGCCTTCCTCTCTGCCTACTTGTGATCTCTCTGTCAAATAAATAAATAAAATCTTTTTTAAAAAGTTTATAATTATTAAATTCTCTATCAGGCATATTATTTATCTACATTGTGTTTAGGACTCTTGCTGTGGTTTTGTCGTGTTCTTTCATCTGAGACATATTATTCCCCTATCTCCTCATTTTGTCTAAATCTTTGCATCTGTTTCTGTGTGTTAGGAAAGTCATCTATGTCTCCTGCTCTTGAAAGTAGTGGCTTTATGAAGAAGAGGGCCTGTGGTGCTCTTCAGGGCACTTTCTCCTGTTTATCAGAACCTGGCACTTCAGGGGGGGTCTCCTATGTTGTTAGTGGGCCAGTCTGGTGCTGCCTTGTGCTTGAGTTGAGCCACATCAGGTGTTTGGCGGAGATGCAGTAGCACCAAACTTCAGAGCACCTTCCCTGTGTTGTCCCGAGAAGCCTTCATTGGTGGGAGGGCCCACAATCAGACGAATTGTCTGTCCCCAGTCCATGGTGGAAGCCACAGCCTGACCAATGTGGTGTTTATCTTTCTCTCTCCCCAAGACAGAAATCACTCTGGAGTGGTGCCGGTCCCTGTCCAGGCTGCTAGCACACTTTTCCAGGATTGTGGCTTGGGTTTAAATGGGCTTTGGCCAAGAGCATATTGGAGGAGGCGGATCTGCCATGTGCTTGGGAGGGAGGTATGCAGAGCCCACAGGTTTGTGCACCAGGGAGAGGGGACATGATGCTACCTCTAAGACCACAGTGGCTGGGCCAATCCCTAAAGCATACAGGGGTAGGGCACACATTTTTACCAAGGTGCACTTGGGTTTGCTGTGAAAGGAGACCTACCGCCACTATAGGGCAAGCCCGTGTGGGTCTGCAAAGAGTGGGTAGGTGGGCACACAGCTTAACAAGGCATGTGCCCATCTTCAATGAGAAGGTATTGCCTGCCACCACCACTGCCAATGCCCCACAAAGTGTGTGGTTAGCAAAATTTGAGCAGGTCTTCTCGGGGAGGGGATCCACAGCACTGGGACTGAGGCAAGCCCAGCTGGAGTGGGAAAATCCCCAGAGCTGGGGTGGAGTGGGAAGGCAGGGAGTAGTGTAAGCAAGTTAGGTAGCAAATGTGGGTGCTAAACTGGTTCCTGCAGGTGGCCGTAGGTGGTCATGTGTTTATGCTGGGAGGCAGGGGAGGGAAATGGCACCTATTAGCTCCTTTGTTCCTGGAGGATACTCTCTGTGAACATTACCCCTCCCAGACAGGCTTTGAGATGAGTAAATAACTCTTCCTCCCTATGCCTCAGACATTTTTCTTTCTTTTTTTTTTTCTCCTTTTCTTTTTTTCAGTGTTCCAAAATTCACTGCTCCTATGTTGTATCTCCACAGGCTGTTTCTTGTGCTGTCTCTTTAAGGGCAGGGACTCAGTTTCCTCTGTGGCCAGGTCTCCCAGAACCGAACTTGCTGATTTTTAAAGTTGCAGGCTTTAAGTCCTGCTGGTTGTAAGGAGTCACTAAACTTCACCCCCTCTAGTTGTCAAAGCCAAATATTATGGGGATTCATCTTCCCTACGTGGGCTCCCCAGTATGATAGCCTTCTTCTTCCCCCTCTCCATACTCATGGTCTGTTTAGCTCCCCAGAATGTCTCCACCCTTCCTACCCTCTTCAGTGTGACATCTTCTCTACATTTAGTTGAGGAGTTTGTTCTGCCAGCCTTCGGGTCATTTCCTGGGTTATTCACATTGACATCTAGTTGTATCTGTGGGATGAAGTGAGCTTGGGGTCTTCCTGTGCCGCCATCTTCTCAGCCTATATATTTCCACATGCATTTTTTTTTTAAAGATTTTATTTATTTGAGAGAGGGAGAGAAAGAGAGACAGCATAAGAAGGGGGAGGGTCACAGGAAGAAGCAGCCTCCCTGGCTAAGCAGGCTGAGGAGGGAGCCCAATACGGGACTTGATCCTGGGACTCCAGGATCATGACCTGACCTGAAGGTAGTGGCTCAACCAAATGAGCCACGCAGGTGCCCTCCACATGCATTTTAAGTATTCTGTCTAGGATCCATCCATCCAGAGTTTAGAGTAATCTACACACTTATAAAATGGTGGTAACAAGGGGCCCCTCTGAGTTGCTGGATTACTGTGATTCAAATTATACTTCTGCTTATCTGTATTTTCTAAGTTTCAAAAGATTTTTTTGTAAGAAAACAGAAAATTAACAAAAACTTAGGAGATCAGAAAAAAAAGATGATAGACTCTGCTAGTTAAAAAAAGTTTACAAGTACTCCTTAATTTCTTAAAAGTCATAATCTCACTAATTAAAATTTCAAAAATATATGCAACTTTTCAGAAAAGCTGGTCAGAGCTTCAAATGACATCCCAGGTTATACAAATTCCATTCACACAGTAAACAGGATAACTGTGAAACATGCCTACGAAAAAAATTCTACTGAAAAATGCACAGTGGTTAGCAAAGTCAAGAAAATAAGAAGAGTGGGAATGTGCTATGTTCATTTATTAACCTTTTCCTATTTTAATTTACCTCTTATCAGTAGTTAACCTTCTGGGGTCATAGATGATTTTACTCCTCTCATGCACATAAGTACTGTGCAAACACAGATCACTTGCACACACTTCAGGAACCTCTTCAAATCAGATGTTTGAAGACATTCTCTGGGCCAGTGAGAAGGCCAGAGCCCTTACCTCTGCTCTGTGGGGTCAAGCACAAGTACACAGAACGCTGGGTTCCCTCATCAGCTAGTGTCCTTGTGTGCTGCCTTTCAAGAAACTTATTTTGTTGAAAATATTTTTCCAAGGGCATCTCTGGGTATCTCCAAGAGACAGACAAGCACATCCATTTCCTTATGATGTCAGAGAGATGTCACCAGCTTTACCCAAAGTAAAAGGAAGGAGGGGAAAAAACAAAGGCAAGCAGCAACTTCTTTGTCTTTTGGGAGAGCAAACATAAGTTCTACATTTTAAGGGAGCCACAAATGACTCCTCTAGACTGTACCTCATCAAGAGCCACGTTCTGAACAGATGTCGACCGATACGCGACATTTCTGATATAACCCATCAGCTCCAAGAGCCATTCCATTCTCTTCAACACACCTGAAACAGAAAGAGATATTTTCTTACCAGACCACGGTTTTCCTATGAAATGTCCAATAGGTCAGTACTAGCCACCATGATGAAAGCAGAACAGCTAAGGAGGATTTCATGAAACAGTCACAAATCCTCTTGCCATACCTGAGACTTGGGATTCTGTAGGAGTTCTCTGACACTATTCACATCAGGTAACTGTAGTTCTGCCTTTATTTTCAAAAGGTAATTTATTCTTCAAAACTATGCATCTGCTAGTGATAAAATGCATTTGTTGGAGTTTCTCTCTCTCAAGGTTAAACACACTAGGAGAAATCTGGCATGCTAGCTAGCCAGAATGTTGACTCTTGGCTAGTTAGTTGTTTTTATGGTCTTCTTTACTTACATGTTCCCATTTTATGCCAAAATCAAAGAGAAAACCTACCCAAAGACATCAGAAGAAAAATAAAAACCAGCTATTATATAGTAATTGGAGAACAATCATTGGCATAAATACTGATTCTTCCATTTTTATTTTTAAAATAAGGGTTCCCAGCACAATAAAGCTTACTTGGGAAGGTTGTCAAATTTCAGTGAGTCAGAGGAAAACAGGAACTAAACTGGAAGGCCAACTAGTTAAAACCAAAGGCAATATCAGATTTATTTCAGTTTACTTCACGTATCTTCACGCTTCCTTGGGACTACCTACTAGATTTCTCCTTGATATATACACTTTAGATTTAGAGTAAAAAAAAAAAAAATTAGTTTTTCATCACAGGTTCATTTTTCATGGGCAGGCACTGATGCAGAGATGAGACAAGCATCTCAATTGCCAAAGAGAAGAATAAATCAAAATTTCCTATCTAGTCCCAAAAAGGGTATTACAATTATGTCTGCCAGTTTTCCTCATCAAGAACTGACGAACATACAAAAAATCCAGAAATGTAAGTAACCCGCCTGTGGTCACTAGGAGTTCCTTGCCACACCTGATCTACTGAAGCAGGTGCCATTCAGACCTGACTGTAGGCCATAAGCAATGTGACCAAAGATTCAGGAGGAGAAATGGCAGAGCTCATTATTATTCAAGGGTAAAGGTCTATGATGGTCTAAAAGTTCCACCATATGGGGGCACCTGGATGGCTCAGTGGATTAAGCATCTGTCTTTGGCTCAGGTCATGATCCCAGGGTCCTGGAATTGAGCCCCACATCAGGCTCTCTGCTCAGCGGGGAGCCTGCTTCCCCCCTCCCTTCTCTGCCTGCCTCTCTGCTACTTGTGATCTCTCTCTGTCAAATAAATAAATAAAATCTTAAAAAAATAAAAATAAAAATAAAAATAAATAAAAGTTCCACCATATGATTCATTAGCAGAGCTGCAGGCCTAGAGCTTCTGGCTTAAAGATGTAGTGAGGGAGCCCCAATTTTATTCCCCTCACCCCTGAGAAGTTCTCCTATAGAATAACAATTTAATTTTGTTGTCGCTGTTTTCCTCTTTTTGTTTGTTAAGTAAACACCTCAAAGTCATTTTCCTGAAAACATCAGGCAGAATCGACAGACATCCTGTTGGGAAATGGAAGCAGGCAGAATCAACCCAATCCACTCGTTTATGGACTCGAGTGCCTGGACAGCTAAAGACAATAATAAAAATCACCAACGGAACCCATTCCCATCCCCAGGGTGGAGGTCGTTGAGTTGTAACTGATCTTTTCATTTAAGGGGCTCTTCATTTGGGGTAATGAGAGCTATCCTGGGTCAGAAAGCACTAAACTCCCTTTTTAGTGGCGGAAACAGTTACAGGTTAAAAGGGATGGCAGATCCTTCTGGTCCTGCTGGTTCCCCAGGCCGGCCTCACCTGTGTTGGCGTGGCTTGCGATCCGCCCCTGGTAGAGGCTGTGCAGTACCATCCACGCCAGAGTGTCTCTCTCCCGGTGCTGGACGGCCACGCTGAGGAGCTCCATCAAGCCCATCAAGGGGAATCGTCCTTGAGAGACCAAGTACAGTCTGACAAAGGCAGCCTTTTCTAGGCTGCTCTGCAAAAAAGCAAATTGTTCGGTTACTATTAAATTAGCTGAAGTCATTATAAAACCTCGGGGCAAGGGCAAAACAGAAAGGGTGAGTTGAAAGTTGATTATTATTCCAAATGCTAAAATCGCTCGGTTCCTGCAGCACGTGACCTGCCTGCCTACGTGCTGTTATTTTAAAATGAATATACAGAGAGAGCCTTCTAATGTCACCTCCTGCTTTCTCCTAAAAACCATCAGTGATTTCAGGGGTTAACTGGTGATGATATTTTGTACAAATACACAAATAATGATGATGATGATGACTGAAAAACACAGTACTCATGTGCCAGGCACCACTCTAAGCACTTAACATGGATTAATTCGCCAGTTCGCAAAGTGCAGTACACAGACCTCCGAGGCACCCCAAGACCCTTTTAGAGGCTCTGTGAGGTCAAAGTACATTCACAATAGCACCAAGGCCATAGTAAGAGTCACTGCATTTTTCACAGCCACTTGCAATTTTTGTTTAAGATGACTTTTATTTAAAATACCCTTATACACAATAAAAATTATTAGTTTCATTAAACCTTCGCCCTTGAGTACACATCTTTTTAACAAAAGGGACGATAAAATGGCAAGCATGCATAGGGGACTTCTGTTGCCTAGGCATGTATTACGGTTGTCTCGAGGAGAAACACTAAGTCTGGGCTGTGAACTGAAATAGCCATGTTTTACGGGACACATCTACTTGGAAGGATGACTGATGGACCAATGATGGTTATTCCAACCGAGTATTTGATGGACTTTTTTTTTTTTTTTTAAGATAGAAGAAAGTGAGACTGTCACTTCAAGGAAATACTTGACAGTGTTTGTTAGCAGTGATAAAATCTGAGCTTTCAAGTGAAAATTAGACTTTTGGAAAAAATTTGTATTTGCTACTATGAGTTGGCAGTTTCCCAATACATAAAAGATTTTTCTGATGATTTTAACAAATGTGATGTTTGGTAGTGTATAATGAAATGCATCAACATTTGGAAGATTTTCAAAACTCAGCGATTCAGTATTTTCCAAATTATTTTATGATATCATACCCGGAGTGGAAGTCCGACCAATGGGTTTTAATACAACAGACTATGTGAGGTTCACTGATAGGGTCTCAGACTCCACATAGTGCCAACTACCCTGAAGGAAACACCGTTTGTTGAGTTTCATTGCAACATCAAAACAAAAAAAGATATCCATAATTATTTGAAACTATCAACACACTCTTCTCTTTTCTACTGACATATTTGTATGAGGCTGGATCTTCCCCACATCCTTCACCAAAATAACACCACAGGTTGAATGAAGCAGCAGCTATGAGAGTTCAACATTAAAGAGATTTCCATTAAGCCAGACATTAAAGAGGTTTGTAAAAATGGAAAACAGTACCATTTTTTATTTTGTTTTCAAAATTTTTTCTTATATGTGTTAAGATGCAATGGGTTTATTATTACTTTTAAGTAAATATTTTTTAAATTTCCCAGTTTTTAATTTCTAATATGGTGAATATTGAAAGATATGATCATTTAAATTAAAGTCTTTTGGAGCCCTCAACAGTTTGTAAGACACTAAAGTAGTCCTGAGATCAGAAAGTGTGAGAAGTCCTGTATGAACCACTGAGTTTTCACACCACCCTACACAGATGACGACCATCATCCTTCCTTTGTAGAAAATAGTAGTAAGCACAGATGTTAAGTAACTCGCTTATGGTCACATGGCTTGAGGCAGAGTAAGAACTGAAACTCAGGGAATCTGAGCCCTTCACTACTTTATTCTTTCCAGAAAAGAACAGAAGACACTGACTCAGTAAAACGCACTAACACTTTTGGGAGCATAAGAACACTATTCAGTAAGTTCTAGCGAAAATGTTCTAAGTGGTACTTTAAGAACCCGGGTGAGGGGGCTTCTGGGGAGCTCAGTGGGTTAAGCCTCTGCCTTTGGCTCAGGTCATGATCTCAGGGTCCTGGGATCAAGCCCCACATTGGGCTCTCAGCTCAGCAGGGAGCCTGCTTCCTCCTCTCTCTCTGTCTGCCTCTCTGACTACTTGTGATCTCTGTCTATAAAATAAATAAAATAGAATCTTTAAAAAAAAAAAAAAAAAAAACCTGGGGAGTAACCCAGCAACATTCAGCTCCAGGTACCAGGAAGGAAATTATATGCATTACTTCCAACTATATTACATGAATATAATAATAACAGGATATAATAAATTACATGAATGTGACCATAAGGATAACAAATAATTACTGAGTACTAGCCTTATGTCAGATACTTTTCCAAGAACCTACCATGGATTAAGTCACTGTAACTCTCAAAACAACTCTGGGAGGTAGGTGTTAATATCTCCCTTCTATAGATAAGGAAATGGAGGCAGAGAGAGATTATGAAATGTAACCAAGGTCACATTGCTAGTAAATCACAGAGCTGGATTTCAATCCCCAGCATAGTCCATTCTCTTAGGCATTTCCTTAGACTGCTTGTCTTTCCTTAAGATAAACTAATCTCCAAAGTGCTGATATTCCAAATACTCTAATAGGAGTTCTCAGATCTCAGGAGGAAGCACTATCACCTGGAGGGACTGTTAAAACACAGACTCCTGGACCCCACCTCTGATTCAGTAGACCTGACTGAAGTGAGAATCCAGAACTTTCATTTCTAATCAGTCACGCTTATGCTGCTGGCCCAAGGAACACATTTTGAGAATCATGGCTACACAATGCAGAAATTCAAGGATTCAACTGAACAGGCACACCTGTCATCAGGTGAAATAAATGGTAAAAGGTCTACCAGCTGGGTGAGGGCTCACAGTTCTCTAGATCTTTGCTATCATCTGGTATGTAGAATTGGCATTTGTGTAAGTATGTCCACTGGGACATACTTACACTAAAAAAAAATTCACTGTTTATAGGCAATTCAAATCTAACAAGACATGTATTACACTAGCTAAATGTGCAACTTTACTGGTATATTACTCATTCATCCTTTGGGTGTGAGTATAAGGAGTACTTGTTGGGACACCTGGGAGGCTCAGTTGGTTAAGCGGCTGCCTTTGGCTCAGGTCATGATCCCAGAGTCTTGGGATCGGGTCCCACATCGGGCTCTTTGCTCAGTGGGGAGGCTGCTTCTCCCTCTTTCTCTGCCGGCTGATCGCCCTGCTTGTGCTCTCTCTCTGACAAATAAATAAATAAAATCTTTAAAAAAAAAAGGAG
This sequence comes from Taxidea taxus jeffersonii, assembly GCA_003697995.1. Classification (NCBI taxonomy): domain Eukaryota; kingdom Metazoa; phylum Chordata; class Mammalia; order Carnivora; family Mustelidae; genus Taxidea; species Taxidea taxus. The sequence goes on along the minus strand of RCUC01139970.1, from coordinate 7,978 downwards.
TATCTGTTAATTATCTTGTCTGGGCTAATAGTGTTTAGCCCAGTGTTTTTTCAAATAGACACCTTTCTTCATTACAAAAGGATAATAAGTACCAGGTGAAAGAAAATCAAATTTAAGAACTACTTATTTATGCCTTCCATGCACCAGAAAGTTCTTCAGCCAGAATATTCCCATTCTTAGGGAATTTTATTGAAGATGTCCTGTACTTAACGTTTGCCCACAGGTACATGAACACGATCTTGAAAAAGTGGAATTAGGTTAAAATGTTGTTCATCCATCTACCCATCCATACCACTAGCCTGAACACGAGATCCCACAGTGAACACAGAGAGCTTCCTCAAATCAACCACTAACAGATATGAAGCAAAACTAGCTTCCGTCAAAAGGATACTATAGTCACCTCTTCAACTGTAACCCCCACTTCAATAATGGAAATAAATATATAGATATGTTCTTACCTCCGTAATCTGGGCAACCCGATTGGCTTCATCATCTGTCATTTCTGAGAGGCATTTTGCTACACTGACATACAGCTCTAGATCATTTCTCTGGCAAAGAAAAATCACAAGCATGTCAAAACACGAGGTAACGTAACAGATATAGTCTCCATGTTCTGACGAATTATTAGATTTACTTATTTCCATGAACAGCAGCTTATGAGACATTAATCAAACCAAATATATGGCCAATTTTTTTAAAGATTTTATTTATTTGAAAGACAGAGATCACAAGCAGGCCGAGAGGCAAGCAGGAGGGGTGGGGGAGTAGGCTCCCCGCTGAGCAGAGAACCCGATGTGGGGCTCAAGCCCAGGACCCTGAAATCATGACCTGAGCCAAAGGCAGAGGCTTAAACCATTCAGCCACCCAGGCACCACATATGGCCAATTTTTATCATTAAAAAAAAAAAAACATCTTTCTAGGGTGGCCTGGCTGGCTCAGTTGGTAGAGCAGGTGATGCTTGATCACAGGGTCATGAGTTCAAGCCCCGCACCGGGCATAGAGCTTACTTAAAAACAGAACAAAAACCACCTTTCCTATTATTTTATTTGTTTGGCTGTACTTATTTGTGTGGCTGTATTTTTTTCCTCTTATCAGAATCTATCCTTCCAAAGAGATTTTTAAATTTCTTTGTAAAACTACAATTCAGGAATCTGTTGGGGGAGGGGAAAGGCTAGGATTACGTCACTTGATATAAGCAAAATACTGGACATTGTGCCCAAAGAGTCTCCAGGCACAATGTGGAAGCACTTCTGAGCTTGCTCATCTTCTGCATTTGGTAAAAGGCCCAAGGGCGTATTTCCTGGTGTAGCACTCATTAACCCAGCGGCTAAGCTTGCTCCCAACTTTGGTTCTAAATATTCAACCTCAATTTAGATCTTGGAAGTGAACACATTCTTCGTGAAAAATGCAGTTATTTCTTCCTAGCCTTCCTGCCACATTCTTAAAACATACACCTCGCTGCTTTGCCAAAAGGGCTTTCAAAAATCCCAAACATAAATTGTTGGGAGTGTAAATATTTTTGTTCCTCACCCGAATCTTATTTGGCAGAAGGTCAAAAATGCTTCCAGTAGCTTCGGAGAGCAGACTCCAGAGGTGGTGGGTAGGGCTGGGCAGCTTCATGGCCTGACCTAGCCCCTGCAGGGCACTCGTGCGCAACTCAGCCTGGGCAGGTGGGGAAGCTGCTCTAAAAACGGGCACCATCACATTTTCAACAAAGCCCTGGATCTGTTCATCAGAGACGTGTTTTACCCACAGAGGCGTGGACACCAGGAGGTACTTCTTGATATTCACCTGGAAGCAAAAGAAAAGAGGTCACAAACAGGCACATCTGGGTTCGCGGTGCTCAAAACCTTGAGGTTGTCCCTGTGTGTGAGGGTAGGAGGAGAGAAGAAAGGTTCAGGTTACCTCCTCGCCCCACAGGGCCCCCAGCCTCATGGTCCAATGGGCCACCAATGCATGCAATTTTGCATTGCTGCCAGGACTTGTGACCCATGGTGCTGCCAGGACTTGTGACCCACGGTGACTCGTGGGTATAGACAGCATCTGCCAATCCACCCGTGAACCACTCTGCTTAAGCCATGGGTCTTTTTATAGGGAGGAAAATACTGTGCTACTTCTCGACGTACATGACAGCTGCTATTCAGTCTTAAAAGGTCACATTCTCTGGCAAGAAACAAAATCCTGAAAATGAAAGGCTCCTCTGCAGGAAATGGACTCATCGGAATACCTGATATTTCTTTTCCCAGGAAACATAAGGAAATCAAAAGGACTGGCATGCCAGGACCATTGCTGACCACACGAATGGGGACATGACCTTGGCTTCCTGGAGGTCATGAGAGCTGAAAAGGGGGCACGGTTTCAAATAGTTGTGTGCCAGACATGTTAAGAGAGGAGGCTGAGACGTTCTTAGGAACATAGGTATGCTACCAAAGGAGCAGTGAGTCGGAAAGAAGTGGTCTTTAAAAAAAAAAGAAAGAAAGAAAAGAAAACCTGACACAGCCCAGCAAATTTTAAAAAAGTATCAGCGTGGTTGCATGAGTTAGCCAAACAGTTCACTGGAAAGAACATGCCATTCCTGATCTTTTTTGTAAATGAGAAGGTATATAATTAAGAAAATGAATTCACAAACTTCATTTGTTCACTAACGTAGATAATAAGAGAGTCCACAATCACGGACAAATGCCAAAAAAGTTAACAGAAAGTGTAAGGAGAACTAAATTCTAGAAAGATTTTTGAAGTAAACAAGACAGGCTGTTCGAGGTATACCTGACTCAAAAGGAAGGAGGGGTTCACAGAACAGTGTCTTAGACACAGACTTTGGAGTCAGCTGGACTCACTCCTGTTCGTTAGCAATAAAAACTTTATTTAATTGCAACCTGCCTCAGTTTATCAACTTGTAAAACAGAAACAAAAAAACTCGACTTCTCGGAAATGAAATAAGCCAGGCACGGAAGACTTCATATTGTATGATGTCTTTCTAAAGAATTTCTAAAGCTTATATGAAATTGAAATTTATTAGGAAAGTTCTCTAAAAAGAGAAAAATTATAGAGACCAAAAGTAGATCAGAGGTAGCCTGGGTCTGAGACTGGGAGTGGGGATCGTCTCCAGGTAGGGACAATGCAGGTTTTGGGGGGTGATGGAAATACAGCTGGGGATGGACGAAAACGTATACATGTCCTGGCACTCATCAAGTTGTACGCCCAACACAGCCATACTTTATGGACTATAAATTATAACTCAAGGTTGAAAAAAGAATCTGCCAGAGTTGAAGAGAGATTCAGTCTGCTGTCCGAAAGTGCTCACTGAGTGCTTACAAGTAGTGGGTACCTAGCAAGCAGCCGGATGGGAGGTGCTTGGGGCAGAGACCTCACAGTCATTGCTGACACGGGACGCAGCCCTCAGTCTCCCCCCTTCAATTAAGGAGCACTAGAATATGTAGCAGAGCTTAGAAGACAAAAGGACGGGACAGACACTGAAGTTAAAAGACCGAAGAACAAATATGAGAACTTTACACTATTCTCAAGGAATTAAAGCTTCCTGAAGAGTAATAGGATCAGTTAATTTAGGATCAATTGGTAAACCTCTAAGGAATCATAGAATGTGGGGTTTTATTGCTTTGTTTGGTCCTAGCTTGGAATATATGCAAAATTATACAATTTGTTAATTTTGCATTTTTAAACAATTTGGCTCCTTCTGTCATAGATACTGGGCTATGTTACTTCTTCCTCAGCACTTTGCTCAAGCCAAACATCCTGGCAGAGATGTTCTCTTCCCTTCACCTAAACCCTCCCACCAATACGCCGCCCCCCCACCCCCAACGCCCCGCCCCGTGCCTCTAACTTGATGCCTAACAAAACCGTACCAAGCCTTCAGGGCCCACCTGAATTGCTGCCTTTTCTGTGAAAGGGAGGGATCATATATGGATTTGCCATTCTCTTAATACCTACTGCACCAACATCCTGCATATCCTATGTTCCAAGGTTCCAATAATGCCACGATTTTCCAATAATTTCCACGATTTGTATGATCTGGAGAAAGGAACTTTAATATCTGATCATCATTTTCCTTTCTCGTAATCAAAGGGAGCCGAAAGCACAAACGCTGATGGCTAGGGCAGAGGTCTGAATCACACACTCTCCCAGTCTGCTGGCCAGTGACTGCCAAGGCCCTGAGTTTTAGAAAATCACATCTATCCACTCTTGACTTGGAGAACGCACACACAAATGAGCACTCTTCTCCCCCCAAAGAACCGTATCTGCCTGCTGCCCAACACCCTTAAATGCGACATACGCTCAGACTATGGATCAGCGGCGGCATCACCCACAGCCCCAAGAGTGCAGCTGCATTCTGGGATGACTGCGCCTGTGTCACCACAATTTCAAGGCACAGTTGCTGGATCTCTTCCCCTGCAAGAGAAGACAAGAATATAGGTATATAGCTGCTCCTGGGACTCACTGTCAGGCTTCCACGTCTCAAATCAAAGCATCTGCTGGTATGACTTCTCCCAGTAACAGTACTTGAGTGAACCAAAAGATATGCCAAGTGACCTTTCCACTGTGAAGCAAAGATTGTACCCACTGGCAGCAGAGGGTCTTGGAACCAGCAAGGGCCATGATCTTGCTCAGGAAATTTCTCTTGTGATGTCCTAAGAAATCTAAATCTAATACTATTCAAAACTTGAGAAAATTCGAGATAAACTCCCTGTCTCTGTTTTCCCTTCCTCTCCACCTTCCATCCTGGAGACAAAGAAATCTGTTTATGTCCGGAAGGACTTAAAAATGTAGCCCCATGGGGCACCTGGGTGGCTCAGTGGATTAAGCCTTTGCCTTCAGCTCAAGTCATGGTCTCAGGGCCCTGGGATCAGCCCCACATCGGGCTCTCTGCTCAGTGAGGAGCCTGCTTCCCCCTCTCTCTCTGCCTGCCTCTCTGCCTTCTTGTGATCTCTCTCTCTGCGTCAAATAAATAAATTAAAATCTTTTTAAAAAAATGGTCATCACGTTCTTTTGCAATCCAGACTTTTACTAGCCTGATTCCCATCAGCAGGCATGTTTTCCCAACCAGACCTTTTCTTCTTTTTTCTAAGGATTTATACTAAAACACGAACATTTTTAATATAGCACACAAAAACAGGGGAGGCTCGGGAGAACATACTTTTCAAATGAAATCTCCAGAAACACGGTATGGTGACATCGTATGTTATAGAGGTATTAGGTTCAAATGAAAGCATTTAAGTGCAAACACTGTGTATAGTCAAAATCATCTTTGATTATCCTTTCAATTGTACATAAATTACAGTTTACAAGTCTTTCTGCATATCACATGTAAGCGAGCACCCCACTGTAAATACCAGAGCGAACACTGCAAATACACACACACAGAGTAATACAGCACTGTTAAAAAGTGGTTCTCCCCACTCTTTTTCTTGAGGTGGGGGGGGGGCAAGGGCAAGTACGTGGGATTAAATTTGCATACGCTAACATCATAAAAGAGGCTTCAGGTGGGTGAATGAGAGGTGTGAGCTCCCTCTGTCTCTCATCACAAAGTATCTGTGGTAAAGAGAACCACCGCCCTTAAAGACACAGTCATCCTAATGCCTGCAGCTGTGACTATGTTGTGTTACCTTGCTTGGCAGAGGGGCTTCTGAGAAGTGACTGAGGTTAAGGACTGCTGAGATGGGGAGATTATCCTAGATTATGCAAATGGACCCATTAATCCCATGAGTCTTTAATGTGGCAAACCTTTCCTGGTTGTAGGGAACCAGAAAGAGGACAGTGTGAGAAGGTTTCCGCTCTCCATCTCAGGCTTTGAAGATGAAGAAACGGCGGGGCGGGGGGCGGGGGCGCACAAGTCAAGGAATGTGGGCAGCCTCTAGAAGCTGGGAAAGGGAGAGAAATAGATTCTCCTTGCCTTCGTCTGCTTGGGCTGCTCTATCAAAATAATCCAGAACGGCTGGTTTATTAACAACAGAAATGCGCTTCTCATCGTTCTGGCAGCTGGAAGTCTAAGATCAGGGTGCCAGGATGGTCCGGTTCTGGTGGAACCCTGTGTCCCCAGCTGTAGAATGCCAACTCTCACTGTGTCCTCACACAGGAGGGGCTAAGGAGCTCTCAGGGGCCTCTCTTATGAGGGCTCCACACTCATGACCAACTTACCTCCCAAAGGCCCCACAAACCAGCATGCTAGGGATTAGGATTTCAACATATGAATTTTGGGGGGACAAAACCACTCAGACCATAACACTCCTCAGGGCACCTGGGAAAGAACGATGCCTTGGCCAAGAACCATGGTGGACTTCTGATGGACAGAACTATAAGCTGATAAATTTGCGGCGCTTCAAGCCACTAAATCTGCGGTAAATTGTTCCAGCAGCAACAGAAAACGAATGCTCCATGCCACAGGGCACTTCCTGGAATCCTAGAGCTCTCACTGTGCAGTGTGATGACCATCAGACTGGGCTTTCTGGGACCTGCACCATACACGCGGCAACAGGCACACGTCAGCCAAGTACTGCTTTCATGAGCGCACCTGGTCTGTGTCTCCAGCCCTCCTCCTCCCGCTCAGCCTTAGCGATCTAGAAAGTGACTCAGTGCAAGTAACCCAGCTCTTCCATCCAAGAAGACAAACCTCAAGATCCCAAATGTCTCTTCAGCCACCACTGACTGTGACCCAGAATCTCGCTTTCTATTCAGGTCACATCCTAAAAGGTCTTTTAGGTCTGAAGGCCTAAAAACATTTGCTACTTACCGAAGTTTAGCCTCATAAGTGGAGAGAGGAGCGCGGCCCAGTTCACAGGAGGATACTGGTGGCTTTCTCCGACAGCTGCGATGGGTTTCATCACGACTTTGAGAAGGGAAGGAGGCACAGACTCAGGACCTGCGACAGAAAGGAAACAAATCAATGAGACACCTTGACAGCACCATGAGAGGGGAAAAGGCCAACTTTTCCTTTTTCCAGTTTCAAATGATTTGGTAGCACACCTGCAAGTGCGGTCAGGCCTTCAATTTTGTGCTCTCAATCCCAATCCCATCTGCTGCAGAAGCCTGCTCCTTCTGTCCTTCTCTTTCTTACTCACCTCCAATTGCCCCCTCTCGTCCGGACAGACGTATCCCACGTTACTACTTAGCTGTCTTCCATCCTCACCTGTGGGTACTTCATCCAACTTTCTAAAAAGAGTAACTGATCCACATTATTGCCCCATTCCTCATTCACTCACTCCTCGATCCACTTCCAGAAAAGGAGGGAATTATTGCCTACTTGGGCACAGTCCCTTCAAAGGACCACGAAGTCTCTCAGTGCCTGCGGCTCCCTCCTCCCCCAGCGCTGACTCTGCAGCCTGGGCCATGGCTGACACCTCCAGGGGTGAGCACCTACGGTACAGCTAATCTCCAGGTTAATCGGCTATCTACGACAATACATAGCTTTACCATAACTTTTTAAATTTAGTTTTATTTTTTTCAGTGATCCAAAATTCATTGTTTATGCTTTTTTTTTTTTTTTTAGAAGGAGGCTAATTTGAAAACGACATGATGAGACACTGGAGTAATTATGAGTGGAGCCATAAGACACAGTCAGGGTTCGAGTAGCCACTGAGGGTCATGTAAAAGTGAAGTTCAAAGGGAGCCAGAAATGATGTGCAAAAAAGTAAAAGAGCAAAGAGAAGCAAGAGCAGCTGGATCAACATACGTGGCAGAAGGGAAATCAGCATCAGCAGAAAGAGCAGCAGACTCAGGAAAAGCATCAGTAGGAAAAGGAAAAATGGGCAGGATCAACAGATAAGCAGCAGAATCAGCAGCCTCTGAAAGAGGATGAAGCAAAGGGGTGGAGTCAGCAAAAGGAGCAACAGCTGCAGAAAGGACAAGCACAAGAGAAGAAGAAGCTGAGGCAGAAGGGGCAACATGATCAGCAGGGACTGAACAAGGGGGAAGCTGAGGTGGCAACAGAATCTGAAAAAGGAACAACAGCTGCAGAAAGGAGAAG